>JAHZMU010002821.1:0-13558 GCA_027743725.1 Rambutsinella grinnellia | reverse complement strand
CAAAAAATCCATTGTTTTCAAGAAGGGTCGCACTTACATTAAGCAATTGGGAATGGAATTTTGTCGGTGGGAAGTTGAACGGATGTTACACAAAAGCAATTGAAGGCCTACTCGAGAGATACGGGAGACACGTTTGGCATTGCAAGATTAAAATACTTATATCCAATCCAGATAAGGTCCACAAAGCTTACGTGAGTATTTTGGCGAAATGGTTGGGTTTAATGCCGGAATTGAAAACGCTGGAAATAATGCACTTTCCATTCACGAATGCCATAAGAAGGATTCAAAATATGGATATGATCCAGCCAGAATTGAAGAATTTGGTGGTTCTCAAGACAGTAGATATTCAAGCTGTGATTTTTAACAAGCTTTTTGGAAACGTTAAAGGAGTGGAGAAGATTCAGTTTAAGGTCAATAATCTAACGGAGCAATTAAGGAATTTTGAAATCAATGGAGAGAATTTAAAAGAAGCATTTTTGTCTCTGAGGGACGACGACTTTGAGTATCTGCAAGAGTCTAAACCATTTCCAAATGTCAATAAGTTGGTTATCACATTGGTCCCCAATAAGGAGCGGAAGGAGACTTCAAAATGGCCCGAGTGGAGGATGATTTTTAAAATTCTAGAAGAAAAGTTTTGGTGTGAAAAGATAATTTTTAATGATTATTTCGGCAACATGTGGGACTCAAGTGTTTGGACGGTTTTTCCACGACTGCACAAACTAAAGATTTGGGCTTGGTGTGAGCCTAGCAAGTCTTTACAGCAGTATAGGTATGAGAAAATTGGCAAAGAGAGAAAATATGGGAGGAGATCTTATGAAAAATATGATTATTATTCAGACTCGGATTAAAGCTATATTAATTTTGTAAAATATAACTTGTTTGAAAATAAACAAAAACATTTATGCGAATTTAATTGCATGTTGATAATAATATACAATACAAATTATTTTCAAATATAGAAGTAAAGGGAAAAGTAAATGTTGAGCACAAATTTGGTGATGCAAAATTAAAATTTGGAATGACAAAATAGTTTGTAAAATATTTACTAAAATGTTTAAAATTTCATTTCATACATTCCACAAGGCCAACCTGGAAAACAAAGGAGACTGAAATTGAACGTTTAAGCAGAAGCAGAGCATAAAAGTATATGATAAACAAGCAGGGCTAAGTCCTAAAGAAAAGAGAAGATGCATGTTCACTTAAGTGGTTATCTCATCTAGCTACATACTCTATTATCCTAGTCGTCATCATCACTATTTTAGAATAGTCCATATCAAAGGGACAGGATTGCTTGATTTCTGTTTTCCTAATGCGTTTCTTAAAGTTTGAACCTTTCATTGAATAAAAGATGGGTTAGGATTCACCTGTACATTTAATTCTTAAAAACATGAAGCATTCCTGTAGTGGTTTTTCAAACTATAACAAGTCTTTTTGGGTCTTCTGGGAAGTTTTAAATATTATAATTACGTTCATCTATGAAAATTGAAAATGAATCAATCAAAAGTTGTGAGAGATAGATACAATTGCAAACTCTGCCCTTCCAGTTTCCAAAAGCAAACAAAGTTAACGACGCACATTAAATATACTCACAATGAAATTAAACACGAGTGTATCTTCTGTTTAAAACGGTTCACTGCTTTGGCACACTTGGAAAGACATTTACGCACACATCTCCGGGAGTATCCAGTTTTCTGCCCTAAGTGCCCCCATGAGACGAGAGATAAGCACGGTTTAAAAGCTCATTTGGAAACGCATAAAAGCAACAGGACGAGAATAAAGTGTCATATATGCTCAAAAACATTCCTCGCCAAAAACCATTTAAACGAACATTTGAAAGTGCACAGCGGTAAAAGATTCCAGTGTAATGTGTGCCAACTGAAGTTCCTCACCCGTGGAAAACTTAAGGTTCACATAAGGAATCATAGTGAACCACCAGAGAACTTGAAATGTTCCATTTGTGACAAGCAGTTCTACACAAAGCGAAATCTTGATTTGCATTTGGCCACGCATTCCATTCGGGAAAAACTTAAATGCCATTTATGCCCAAAGACATTCTTGATCCAAAAGACTTTGGAAGACCATCTCAAACTGCATGAGAATCCAGAGTTCAAGTTCAACTGTGACTTGTGCCCTTCCCGTTTCCACACAAGGAGGGGATATCAACAGCATCTGAAGTACGTTCATCTAAAATCTAACAAAATCGTTGATTGTGTGTTCTGCCCAAAACAATTTGGAGACATGTCTCGCCTTTTGGAACACCTTCTTATCCACACCCAAGAACGCCCTCATTTCTGTCCACTTTGCCCAGACGAACTCATATGTAAAAAAGCATTAATGAATCACATCAAATGCCATTCGGAAGATAGAGAAAAGTATAAATGTGATATCTGCCCGAAAATATATTATTCTCGTCATTATCTTGCACAACACGTCAGACAACATTTTGGAGAGAAGCATTACAAGTGCAGTTATTGTGCCGAGACTTTTTTGCAATATACGCAGATGAAAATCCATCAAATTGATGTACACGAAGGGAGACAAATTAAATGCCCTGATTGTCACAAACTCTTTCCTACGATAGGACGGCTTAAGACTCACAGCCTAGCTCATAACCAGGAAAGAAATTACGTTTGCAAAATATGTGCAAAGCAATTTCGATACTACAGCACCCTTTATAATCACACTAAAACGGAACATAGCAACAAGCCCTCTTATAAATGACCTTTTATACGCGGGATTACTTGAGACGACATTTTATCAAGCGCCATGGGAAACCAATGTTGCGCTGTGAGACTTGCAACAAACTGTTTTTCTTTCAAGGGGACTTAAATAAACATCTTAGTTCGCATTTGACAGAGAGAAATGTGGAATGTGACGAGTGTGGAAAAACGTTCAAGGACACACACGGTCTGAAAATGCATTGTAGACAGGTGCATGGAGTGAAAAAGTTTGAGTGTGAAATTTGTGGACTGAAATTTAGCTATAATTCGAAACTTGTACTTCACATGAGGGTCCACCAGGACGGCTTCAAGTGTAGAGGATGTGGGAAGAGTTTTGAGCGAAGGAAAGCAAGGGATTCTCATCAAGATCAATGTCGTTCAATCAAATCCTAAGATTTTTCTAATTGAGATGATGCATTATTAGAAAAGAATTTATACATTTTATATTTTAAAGTTTTTATAACAAATTTATGAATTTTATTATTTGTAAATAAATTCCAAATGGCTTATGATTATTATAAATAAAAATGCAAATTGTACATATTTCATGAGATGCGCTTAGCTCTGCTTGACGTGGTTGACTTGTGAAGCTAGGGCTGGAAAAGAAAAAATGTAGCCAGTTTTAACTTGACAAGCTCCCATTTTTTACCAATAATTTTAATTTAGATTTGTCTTAAAAAGTATTAGAAAAGTGTGCATTTTTAACTTAAGTCCTTTTTATTTTTGTCAGTAAAAATTCCACGCTAAAAATAAAAGTATTAAAAAGCGTTAATCCTCTCGTGTCACGTATCCTCTTTTTTCTAGCCTTTTCCTAAACTCGACTTTTCTTATACGCAAAGTAAATGAGATAACCTTTCTACATTAATAAGTAAGAGTACCCACTAAAAATTAGGAAGTAGCATTTTTTTAAATAAACCCTTTACTTTGTCACCAAACTCTTCACCTACTCGGAGCTCTCATTTATTACCTCTGGCATCACATGAAAATCTAACCTTATTAAAAAGTGAACTAATTTATTCCATAAAATGGAAGAGTCATCAAAACGAAAAGCTTATTTCCCACAAGAGATTGAGGAGGGGATCAAATCGATTAAGACAGTTTCCTGTAATCCTTTTAGCGTCTTGCCAAAAGAGGTACTTATTTAAAAATTGTAGTAAAGGCAAGAATGAAGTTTAAATTTCACTTTGATTTATAGATCTATTTGGAAATTTTTGACAAGCTGGAGAATGCTGTGGACAAGCAGAATTTTATGAACGCGCATGGGAAATTCTACGACCTCTTTAAGTCAAGAAGGATCCTTTTCCTCTTTCAACAAGTTTTCAAAGAAGTAGCCAGAAAGAATGAGGATGGAGGTATGGATTATAGTCTTGAGGAAGAAGACGACAAGCGATTGTTTGAGGATTACAAAAATTGGCGCCTCGTATGTCGCGATTGGAATAAAGGAATTGGAAACTTTTTTCAATACCATGATAGTCATTTCATGCTAAAAGGAGGAGAAGAACATTTGTCGACTGTTTGCCAGTTTGGAATTGATTACGATTCTGGTAAGATGGTTACTTTCTTCAGTTCAATGACAACCGACAGAGACTTAGAGATGTTTTCTTTGACCCACCCCCCTTCAAAAAATCCATTCTTGGCAAGAAGCATCACACTCCTGCCATTCTTTAATAGAATTGTTTACGATGTGGAGGCGATAATAGATATCAGAGGACGCAGAAGAGCAGTCACTTCCCTTCTGGAAAGATATGGACGACACATTTGGCACTGTGATATTGAAATAGATCATTGGTTGGATGTGGGTGTATGTATTTGTATTGCGAAATGGATTAGTTTAATGCCGGAGTTAAAGACGCTGCACTTAGATTGTGACCAGTACGCCAGAATGGACCTGCATGCACTTGAATATACGCAACTGATTCAGCCAGAATTGAAAAATCTCATCGTTCTCAAGTCAACAAATCTTCCAGCAATAGCTTTTAACAAACTGTTTGGAAATATGCCAAACCTAAGAAAGCTACAGTTAATGATTTTGAAAGGGCCTGAATCCTTTTTAAGAAATTTTGATTTTAAAATTGAAAGGAAAAATTTACACGAAGCTTTTCTAACTCTGAAGGGAGTTGATGATATGTTGTTTCTACAAAGTTCCGAAGCATTTCCAAGTCTTAAGAAATTAGCTATTGCATTGGAGTTTGAGACTTATTCGGAGAGAGAAGACAAAGTTTATCGTACATGGCCCGAGTGGAAAATGATTTTTGAAATTCTCGAAGAAAAGTTCCCAGCGTTGGAAGAACTTACTTTGAGGCTCCCGGGAGCAGCATCCATGAAGAGTAAAAAGGCAGTAATTGATCAAAGCTTGAACTGTCGACTGAACCTGCCGAATTTAAAAAAGTTTTGGGTGGCCTTGCCGAATACTTGTTCTCTTGATTTTCTGCTTACATGTAAGGCTCTGGAAGTGTGCGAGGTTTTTATCGAACATTGTGCGTGGGAAGGTCAAAGTATGGATTGGAAAATTGGGAGCCGTGAAAAAATAACATTTAACGTAGACTTTAGCAAAATGTGGGAGTCAAATATTTGGGAGTTATTTCCAAAGTTAAGGAAATTAAATATTAGGGCTTGGCGTTACTTTCCTAGTAGAGTCAATCCAGATTGTATACCTTTCGATGAGTATGCTTATGATAAAAGTGGAGGGAAGAAAAATTATCGTGGAAAGATTTTACCATTTGAGGAAATACTTGAAGGAATTTTTGGCTCTCAAGAAGTGTAGGAAAGGAAAGTTATGTAACAGTTTTGCTCGGCTTCCTAGCAAAATGAACTTTGTTAAAAGAAATATTAGAAAATCATATGCAATCTTACCCAATGACTCTTTCCCTCTAAAGCAATCTCGTTTTTCTTTTTTAAAAAGAATGTTAATAATGATTTATGAGAAAGACGTGGAGAGTTAAGATGTGTAAATGTATTAATTCCAATTGCACAAATAAAATCATTTATTAAAATAGAAAATCTTTCTGGCAGTTGTTATGATTTTTCATGGATAATGCATAGCTTGGTTGGTTGCAAACAAAGTAGAAAGGTTGGAAGTTGAATGGGATGAGTGAGAAAACAAGGAGAAAGCTGAGCAGCTGATGAGCAACAAGTTTCACACTGACACGGGTTTTCTTAAGAACTAATTCAAAATTAAATTTATTTAAAAGTAAATTAGTTTGCTCTACAAAATGGAGAGATTGATTCGAAGTAAGCGATTAGCTTCAAGAGGAGGAAGATCTAGGTGGAAAGTTGCTTCCCCACAAGAGATTGAGGAGGGGATTAAGTCAAAAGCAGTAACCTGGGATCCTTTTACGGTCTTGCCAAAAGAGGTATGCAATTAATTTAAATTGGTTATTATTAGGAATAAGACTGAATGTTTTCTATTTATTTTTCAGATCTATCTGATGATATTTAATTTGTTGGAGAGCAATGAAGATAAGAGGAATTTTATGAATGCCCACATTAAATTCTACGACCTCTTCAAATTCAAAAGGGTCCTGTTCCTTTTCGAGCACGTTTATAGGAAAATAGTTGACGCGATAAATGATGAGGGTGACTTGGATTCGGATTCGGATGCTGACGAGTTTGAAGAAGATTCTAATTGTTTAAGATGTCGTCTCGTCTGTCGCGATTGGGACAATGGAATCCAAAACAATTTTCAATTGGATAAATCCTACTTCATGATAGATAGAGGTGACTTCTGTTGGACGCCCATGTCTTCGGTAACGCCGACATATCTACCTGCAACTCGGGACTTCGCATTCCCTTCAAGGGTGGACAAGAAATTGGAAGAGTTTTCGGTGACCCATCCGCCCTCAAAAAATCCAATACTTTCAAGAAGTATTACACTCAAACCATTCTGTTATGTATATGGAATGGAATGGGAAGAGGTAAATAGATTATGGAGTTCCGTTGACGCATTCCTGGAAAGATACGGCCAACACATTTGGCACTGCAGGATTGTAATAGAAAAGAGGTTGGATTCTCTGGCGTGTAATTGTATTGGGGGGTGGATTGATTTAATGCCGGAGTTGAAGACGTTGGACTTAAAAGTTGTACGAATGGCCGAGGTGTCTTTGAAGCATATTAATAGTACCCAGGTGATCCAGTCAGAAATGAAGAAACTCGTCCTTCTCAACTCATCATACCTTCCAGCAATTGTTTTTAACAAACTTTTTGGAAACCTACCAGAGCTAAGGAAGATCCAGATTAAATATTGCAGGGGAGAAGAATCATTTCTAAGAAATTTTGATATGAAGATAAAAAGGGAAATGTTGGAGGAAGCATTTCTAACTATAAAGGGACTTGAAGACTTTGAATATCTGAAAGGTTCTCAGCCATTTCCAAATTTAAGGAAGCTTGTGACTGCATTGGAGTTTAAGAACAATTCGGAGAAGGAAGACAAGGCTTATTCAAACTATCCAGAGTGGCAAATGATTTTTAGAATTCTGGAAGAAAAATTTCCAGCGGTGGAAGATTTGACCCTGAGGCTTCCGAAGGCTGTTTGTGTGAAGAATAAAAAGAAAATCATTGATCAAAGTTTAAAATGTAGACTGAACCTGCCTAATTTAAAGGGGTTGTGGGTGGCTCTGCCAAATCTGTGCTCAATTGACTTTCTTGAAAATTGCAAGGAGCTGGAAGAGTTACATTTAGTTCTCGAACATTCTGCTTGGAACCTTCAGAGTTCTAAGGATTTGGGTAGACGTGAAAGGATTGAGTTTAATGTGGACTTGAGGAATATGTGGGAGTCAAATATTTGGAGGAAATTTCCGGAGCTGAGGAAACTAAAGATTAAGGCTTGGCGTGATTTTGGACGGAGTAATATGCTTGACTTGGATGATTACACTTTTGATATTTATGCTTATGAAAAGAGTGGAGAGAAGAGAAGTTATAGTGAGTGCAAATTAAAATCTAAGCAATTTTGAAATTGTAATCCCTTTAGCTCAAATCAAGTTCATTTAATAATGCTATTGATTACTGATAATAATGTGATACGAGATATAATATTAAATGAAATGTGAAAACTTAAGTCCTGAAATAAATTGTTTAAAAATTGAGTGCCTTTAATGCGTAAAATTGCAAAGAATTATCATAAAATATCCCAACCAATATGTGATCGATCATAATACATTTAGTAGCAATAATTTAATTTGCAATTTTCTAACTTGAGCTTAAAGCTTGAACATTTGGACAAAGCATTTTTTGAAAGCTTTACGGATTATGACTCAATTGAAAAATGGTTCATTAGATTTCATGGTAAAATGCATAGCTTGGTGGCTTCTATCAACTTTTGATGGTAAACAAAGACACGAGAGTTGCACGTGCTAAGCTCAACAAGTGAGAAAAATGAAAAAAAGGTGAAAGCTGATCAAAGAGCAGATGAGTGAACCAAATCAAGTTGAAACGGAAAGCAACTTTTTTTAATAATTAGTGGGTAAAATTTAAGCTTGATTCAAAGTAAATAAAGTTATTCATTTTAAAGCTAAATGATTTGGATGGCTGCAACATCTAAAATGAAGGATGCCAAATCCCCGGAAGAGATTGAAGTTGGGATCAAATCAACACAAACAGTGAAATGGGATCCGTTCACCATCTTGCCAAAACATGTTAGTCCTTAATTAATGAAAATCAGTTAAACATAATAGCAGTTTGGATTGCATTTAAGTATTTTTATTCATTTTTTTAGATCTACCTAAAAATATTTGGCATGCTGGACAACTTGGACAAGCAGAATTTTATGAACGCCCACATCAAATGGTATAATCTCTTCAAATCCCAGCGGATACGCTTTCTATTCGAAAAGGTACTGAAGGAAATGACAATCAGGGATCAAAAAGAAAATTTTGAAAGGAACGGTTGGCAAGATAGGAAGCGCGAGTTCGAGAATTACAAGCATTGTCGCCTAGTCTGTCATGATTGGGACAACGAAACTCAAAACTTTTTCCAGTTGCATGAATGCTACTTTAGAATAGATGAGGAGAAACATATCTGGACGCCAAGCCGGATTGGGACTTTAGGGAGTGAGTGGGAACCCTGCAAGAACTTCACTTGGTTTACTGCAAACGAGGCCGAAAACGACTTGGAAATATTTTCACTGACTCATCCGCCATCAAAAAATCCATTCTTGTCAAGAAGCATCACCCTCCTGCCATTTCTTGATGAGGAGAGGGTCAACTTGGAGATGGAAGATATCCGGAGATACAGAACAGCAGTTGACGCCATTCTAGAGAAATTCGGCAGACACGTTTGGCATTGCAAGATTAAAATAACTAATAAATTAGACCCGGAAGCTTCTCGATTGATTAGTAAATGGCTGGGGTTAATGCCGGAGTTGAAAACACTGCGATTGGATTATGAGAAAGTGTTTGACTTATTTTCCAAAGCTGGTCTTGAAGAGATTGAAGATATGCAGTTGGTCCAGCCAGAATTGAAGAAGCTCATCTTTCTCAAGTCATCAGATTTTCCGGCAGTAATTTTTAACAAACTTTTTGGAAACTTGAATGACCTGGAGAAGATTCAGATTAAATTTTCTAGTCTTACGGAAGAAGGCTTAAGGGATTTTGTGATTGGTGACCGGAGGAATTTGAGGGAAGCATTTTTAGCTATTAAAGGGCTTGAAGATTTTGAGTATCTGGAAAGTTCTGAAATGTTTCCAAGTATGAAGAAGCTTGTGACAACGTTGGAGTTCGAAGGACTGGATGAGGAAGAGTTCAAATATTATGAGAAGTGGCCCGAATGGAAACTGATATTTAAGGTTCTGGAAGAAAGATTCCCGGAGTTGGAAGAGTTAACCTTGAGGCTCCCAAAAATATTTTCCAAGCAAGGGAAAAGGACAGCAATTGAGCACAGCTTGGTATACCAACTGAACTTGCCGAAATTGAAAAAGCTGTGGATTAACTTGCCAAATATGTGTTCCCTCGATTTCCTTCGCCCATGCTTGGCTTTGGAGAAGTTGAAGGTTGTCCTCGAGCATTCCGAGTGGAGCCGTAGAAGTTCAATGAATTGGAGGAGACTCCGAAGCCGTGAGAAGATAAAATTCAATACGGACTTGAAGAATATGTGGGAGTCAAATATTTGGGAGGTGTTTCCGAAGTTAAACAAACTAAAGATTTTGGGTTGGTACGAGGGCGCAGACACTATTTATGATTTGTCAGGTATAGATCGGTATAGATATGAGAAAAGTGGAGAGGAGAGAAAATATTTCCAATGGACTTATGCAGAAAGACAGAAATCGGTTGATTATTCATCTTGTTTGGATATAGACAGAGACGTTTTCTCAGACTCAGATTGATATTGAATACAAAAATTTCCATTGATTGTTATGTTTAGAAAACTTATGACAATTTAGAATAAAATCAGTTCCACTTGACAAATTAAATTTAAGCCATTCTTAATAAAATGTTATTCATGACAGTGTTATGTGAAAAATGTAATTGTGCCCAATTTCGTCTTGAATTAAATACTTTAAAAAATGTAAACAATTATGAAAATTATAATATGAAATGCAATTTAGTATGAAATGTTTTTGTCTTGAAATAAATCTTGGTTTGATCAAAAATATTTACCAGACAACAATGCATAATTTTGAGACTTTATTGATCATGGTCTCCCAATTTTATGTCTCAATTTCTTCACTTGATCTTAAAATTTAAAACGACCACATGAAAGATGCATCTTTTGGTTTATTAAAGCCGATCGAACTTTGTTCAAGGCGAAGGGCTTTTTGGGTGAGAAAATGATGGGGTGTGAGGAGAGAACTCTCGTATTATAGTCATGTAAAAGGTGCCCTTAGACAAAGAAGGGTTGATCATGGCTGGTTATTGCTCCAAATCCAAATTAAACCTTGCTTTGACACTTTCCTGAAAGAAATCTGCCAGAGCTTAATAGTGGACTCTTCATTAATTTAAGTTAAAGATAAGCAAAAGGTAGAAAGAATTGGCAAGGTATAAGATGGCAGAAATATCCCAAATGGATAAAGTGAAATCCCCACAAGAGATTGAAGAGGGTATCAAATCAATTAAAACCGTGACTTGGGAACCATTCACTGTCTTACCCAAAGAGGTATTACTTTAATAGAAATTAGTTGGAAATAAAACTAATATTTTCTTTATTAGATCTATCTGGAAATATTTGAGAAGCTGGACAACTCTGCGGATAAACAGAATTTTATGAACGCGCACCCCAAATTTTATGACCTCTACAAGTCCAACAGGATCCTTTTTCTTTATCAACAAGTGTTTAAAAAACTGGCCAAAATAGAAGAAAATTTACACAAGTATAATATTGACGACGAGCACGATACACCAGTATTAAAATATTACCTGCATTGCCGCCTTGTCTGTCGCGATTGGGACACGGGAACTCAAAATTTCTTTCAGTCACATGAAACCTACTTTAAGTTAGAAGGCCAAAAACGTTTTTTCAGTTATAGTGAGTTTCCCAGCTATTATCAACCCTGCAAGACATTCACTTGGTTTAATTCAAGTGAAGCGGAAAAAGACTTTGAGATGTTTTTAGTGACCCATCCGCCTTCAAAGAATCCTTTCTTGTCAAGGACCATCGCTCTCCTCCCCTTCTTTGATATGGAAGAGGTAGACTTTGAGGAGGAGGTGGATGATATTGTTAGATACAGGGCATCACTTGACTCCCTTGTTGAGAGGTACGGTCAGCACATTTGGCACTGCAAAATTAGAATGACAGAAAAGTTGAATCCGGAAGCAATACTGCTTATTGTGAAATGGCTGGAGTTAATGCCAGAGTTAAAAACACTGGAATTGAAATATGTAGACGTAGAGGCAATTGGTGGATGTTCAGAGAATGAGATAAGGGAGATTAAAGAAATGCAGCTTATGTTGCCAGAATTGAAGAATCTCGTTTTTTTCAAGTCGTCACCTCTTCCACCAGTAATTTTTAACAAAATTTTTGGGAAATTTAAGGGACTGGAGACGATTTGGATTGAATTGTGTAAGAAAGAACACTTAAGGGATTTTGAGATTAGTGGACGGGATAATCTGAAAGAAGCCTATTTCCAAATCAAGGGCTTAGAAGACTATGAGTATCTGGGAAGTTCTGAAGGTTTCCCAAGTCTCAAGAAACTTGTCATGAGATTGGAGTTCGAGACAGAAGCAAAGGAAAATAACTGGGCTTATTTGAGATGGCCGGAATGGAAAAGGATTTTTAAAGTTTTGGAAGAAAAGTTCGCAGCGTTGGAGGACTTGACCATCCATCTACCAAAAGCCGTTACCGGGGAAGATAAAGGATCAGCTATTAAACAGAGCTTGGAATGTCAACTGAACTTGCCAAATTTGAAGAGGTTGTGGGTTATCTTGCCAAATCTCTGCTCACTCGATTTTCTTCGTCCATGCAAGGCTCTGAAGCGGTTGAGGGTGAATTTAGTGCATTCCGAATGGAACCGTAAAACCTCGAAGGAATTAAAAAGAATTCGGAGGAAGGAAAAGTTAAATTTCAATATGGATTTGAGAGATATGTGGGAGTCAAATATTTGGAAGGCTTTTCCAAAGCTTAAAAGGTTGAAAGTTTTAGCTAAATATGAAAGTGAATCTACATCTCTTACTAACCGGTATATTTATGAGAAATATGAAGAAGAGAGAAAGTATTTCCAGTGGACGGATGCAGAAAGGCAAGCAGTGGTTAATTATGATATGCGCCTGGCCATTGAAAATCAGATTTTCTCAGATCCGGATTGAACAATTTTTTAATTTGTTAGAGTTAATGTGGAATTGTAAGATGGATTTATATATAAAATTGTTTTGCCTGTAAAAATAAAGCTCCAATTAAATAAATAATGATTGCTGATTATTCCATTCATGTTCATAGGGAAAATGCATAGCTTGATTAACTTCTTCGACTGAGCTGCAAAACAATGAAACAAATGATATGAAGAACATGAAGGAAAGCCTTTTAGCTTTTAAAGGGCTTAAAGATTTTGAGTATTTGGAAGGTTCTGAAAGTTTTCCAAGTATGAAGAAGCTTGTCACCCAATTGGAGTTCGAAGGATGGGATAAGAATGAATTCAAAAATTATGAAAAATGAGTGGGGATTGATTTTTAAGGTTTTTGAAGAAAAGTTCCCGTAGTTGGAAGACCCAGGTTCATCATTTGGTCCGAGTAGAGTAATGAAACTAGTTTTATATAAAATATTTGTTTGCTTGTCCTTGAGAATAAATCCACAATTTATACGGGTATGTAATATGAAATGTTTGGCAGGAAATAAAAGTGTATAAAAATTGAGTCAGTCTTTAACGAGTTCTTTTTCTAAAAATAAGTGAGATTGGTCATACCCTTTTGTTCACTTGCATAATCAAAAGCAACAATGAAACAGATTATTTTCAGGAGAAACTAGAGGGGATGCAATATAAGCATATTAATATTTTAATTCATGGAAAAATGCACGCTTGCCACCTGCCACAAGCCTCTGGCACAAAGAGATGGAAGGGGACAGGAAAGATGCTGAACGAGAAGAAAACTTCTTGACGTGCAGCATAAAAAAGTTAGAATGACTTGAGATTTCTTAAGAGCCGGTGTGTTGAGAAGTTCAGCTCTTGTTAAAAAATTAGTTTATATTTCTAAAATAAAGTAGACTTATTGTTTGACAGGAGAAATAGTTTACTAATTGCGAATCGCAATTTGCGATGGCAGGAATGTCTAAAATGAAGAATGTCAAGTCCCCACAAAAGATTGAGAAGGGGATCCAATAAATTAAAACAGTTAACTGGAATCCGTTGACCATTTTGCCTAAAGAGGTAAATCTTAATTAAAATTAGATTAATTTAGTTTTCATTTTAAATTTATTTT
>JAHZMU010002820.1:0-10449 GCA_027743725.1 Rambutsinella grinnellia | reverse complement strand
AAATTGGGATACAAATTATGGTAGCCATCGTAATACAGAGTGTAATTGTATATTTTTGAAAGTTGAAGTGGGAGATTCACTTCTAGCGGGCAAATTGCGTCTTCAAATATAGACTTGTCCTCCATTTTGAATAAGCACTTTTGTACTTCCTGCAAAGTTTCTTCCGTTTGAGTTTGGATAAGGAGATTCGTTAATGGTGGATTAGATTGAATGCCGGTGTATGCAAGAAATGGATGAATGAACAAATTGTCTACATATCCATTAAAGGTGGGTGATACAATGTAGCAATCGCAAATGTCTGACAGTTGACCAAAAGTCCTTTGAATTTGCTTTACTAGATAGTGCGTTTCTCAGTGTCTCATAATATTCTCTCTTCTTCTGCTTGGTTAGTTTTTTGAATTCTTTCTTTAGATTGACGTAAGTTTTAAGTTCATCATTGGCGAAGCCCGCTTTCTTACATTTCTTGAGCGCCTTACGTAGCCTTCTTTTTAATGCGTTGCAGCTTCTGTCAAACCATGCTTGATTGTCTGCTTCGAGCTGTCCACCTTTTCTGATAGTTCTGATCATATTACAGTCTTTGGCCGCTTTAAGGAGTGCGTGCTTAATGTCCTCATATGCATCGAGAGGGTTTGCGAGGTGCTTCGGTGTAAGTTGCTGAAGTATAGCTGTGAATTGACTCGCTTTTGTAGGATCCCATTTTAGTTTTACTGCTTTCCTGGGACTCTGATTAGCTCCTTCAAGAGTTCTTTCGTTATCCCTGACAAGGGCTCTTCCATTAACCTCATCAGAGGTTCTTTGTTGCATTTGCAGAGTCAAACAGCATGGTTGATGATCCGAAGCTCCCACGTTTCCTATTACTAGGTCGCTTACTAAATTAGTTATTGATGGGCCCGTCCATATAAGGTCCACTACGCTGCAGCCCTTTGAGCTGACATAGGTATGAGTACCTTCGCTATCCGATTGTGATCTTCCGTTTATTAGCATCATATCTAGATTTGTTAGTAGGACAGTGCATTCTTTTCCTCTCTTGCTTAGTATTGGGTCACGAGATTTCCGTCTAGATGAGAGCTTAGAGTTGATTTCAGGCGGCAGCATGGTAAGGTTTTTCACTCTTGCGTTAAAGTCTCCTCCAATTATCAAGTTTTCACAATTTATTTCCTCCAATTTTTCAGCAAGATTCTTTATAATGCAGTCGTATTCCTTCTGTGGAGGGATGTATGTGAGGCAGATTGTTAGTTTTTCGTTTGCTCTTGTTGCAAACTCAGCTATGATCCAGTAATCGCATATCTCTATTGTATTTACAAGGGTAAGTGTGTTGTGATATATTAGCATAAGTCCTTTGGCGAATCTTCCTCTTTGTTTCTCTCTGGTTGCTGAGCTTTGAAGGTATTTATATTTTTCAAATTTTCTTGGTAGGTTGTACTGTACATTAGGTGGGATCCAAGTTTCACTTAGTCCAATAATAAAAGAGTTTTCAAATAGTTCCATATCTTCAGAGTCCAGATTAGTAAAATTTTGAATGCCGAAGCAGTTCCAGAATAAAAATTTAGCGCCGAATTGTGTTGTTATGTCAGGTGTATTAAAATTGTTGTATGTGGGCCGGCCGAATTCCTATTGTGACATTGCGTCAGGGTTCGCGGCTTCGTCCCTTAAGTATTGCCAGTGCATAATTTGTCCGCAAGCTTCCAGTTCGTAGGTGGACCAGTTGACCTTAGCTTGTGGGTCCTTCTGCTTGTATCTTCGTAGGCTTGTGCGGAGGATGTAGTGAATAGTACTCACTTCTTTAGGGAGATCAGGGTTTATATAAATTCCCCTGGGCAGGTGCTTCTTCTTGGCGAATATCTCCATTCGTTCTTCTCGGTTAATGAAGTATACTTTTATTGGTCTATCTTTATTTCCAATTTCTCCCAATCTTCGAGCGGATGTGCAAGCGGCCTTCGTTCCTAAGATCTTGAGGGTTTCATCAACCGCCTTCTTTGTGTATTCGGGGGTTTCGTTATCCTTTTCCTTCAGTCCACTAATGATCGCATAGTTATCCCTTTGGTGCTCTTTCATTTGCAGGATTAAGTCATCTTGACGTGCCAGCTGGAATTGTAGCTCTTTCTTTTCAGATTCGAGTGCCTTGACCTCCCCTCGCAGTTCCTCGATCTGTAAGTCCTGCTCTAGTTTGAGCTGGGATATCTTGTTTTCAAGAGCGACTGTAATTGCTTGCATTTCATTCTCAAGCGTGGTTTTTATATTTTCTACTGCCGTGTCAACGTGGTGTTTGACATTGCTTTCCGTTTGTTTGTGCATTTGAATGCCATCGTGTTTTATGCTGCGAAGCATTGCCATAATCGCCTTTGCATCGAGATCTCCTCCCGCGTCTTCGCGCTGGTTATTATTCTCGTAGGCAGTATTGTCGTCCATTTTGCGCTTTTTGATTACAGTATTTGGGGTTTCTGAGCGGTTGGATCTTTCCTTCCTTGTTGGCGTGCGTGGTGTTAGTCGGCTTCTATCAAATCCTTCGCTACTTTGATTCGTGTCTCCCATTTGCCTTTAGCTTCTACTTGAATAGACCTTACACGGTTCGGCTATCCTTTGCGTTATTATCCGGTCTGTGTCGCCTTACACACATCAAGCGTGTCTCTTTATACACATCAAGCGTATCTTAAGCTTCAGAGGGTATCACACTATATGCACCTGAAATGCCTCTATTCATACACATCAAGCGTATCTTTTTATTCCCTAGGGGCTATCTTCCTATATGTATGTGTATATACTTATTTTCCAAAGGACATTCATTCATTCTTCTCAAAGAGACATTCGTACGCTCAGTTTTACCGATTTATTTTCCGAGGGGGTATAACACTATATGCACATCAAATGCATCTCATAATACACATCAAGTGTATATTCTTGTTTTCCAAGGGGATGTCACACTATATGCACATCAAATGCATCTCATAATACACATCAAGTGTATATCTGCAGTGGGTCTTATGGTGACAGTGTAAGGTATGTTATGTTAGGAGGAGATGAGAGAGCATTTTTTCCCTACACGGGTTCATTCACATACCAATGTGACTCGAGTAGAAAATTTTTCTTTTTGGTTTACAGTCATACCTTTATGCGGTCAGGTTACTCTCTTTATTTGGGATGAGCGATGTTAGGCTTCTGTTTTTAGGGATGTTTAGCTATGTCATATCTGTCCATTTGCATATCAATAGGAATTGTGGCGTGTGATGATTAGTGACGTTTTCCTCTAATCTGGTACCTAAATCTTTCATCCAGATTTTTTCACAAAGTCACTCTAGCACTCAGAAAACTTGGGGTATTTCCGAAAGTTGACGGAAACAAATCCTAAAAATTAGCACTCCTTGATCCCCGTTAAAAACCGCGTATATTTCACTATTTTTCGCATTTGTTCCTTCACTTTTTCGATCATTACAAAAATGTTTCACACGACCGTACACAAAAAACGAACCACCTTCTTTCACATCCAACCAACTATCCGAAACCAAAGAACGCAACCCTGCCCTATTTCCAAGCCCAGATGGGAGGAGTTTTACGAAGGAGTTATGCCAGAAAAGGAAGAGGACACAACTGAATACATTGGTGTTGATGATCCGATTACGGACAGGGCTATTGAAATGGACGAACTACTGCAGAGCATTCAGGAAGCAAAGATCAACAAAGCGCCGGGCCCAGATGGAATCACAAACGAACTACTAAAGTCTATGCCAACGGTCTGGATGGAAGCCCTCCTTAGACTTTTCAACCTGATGCATGCTGAAGAACTTACGCCGAGCAAGCTGTGTGAAACGGAAGTGGTTATGCTGCACAAAAAAGGCGACAAGAACGACCCGAAGAACTACAGAGAAATATCTTTGCTAAACGCGATCCTGAAGGCGTACACCAAAATCATATTGGAGAGGTTGGAGGAGTGGGTACAACGTGTGAGCGCCATTCCATTGACGCGCTAAGGCAGATCTCATGGCAAAGGCGGAAGAGAAAGCTGTTTGTTTTATTTGTAGATTTCGCAAGAGCCTTTAACTCAATAAGCCACAAACTCTTGTGGGCCCGTTTAAACCAGATCGGGGTCAGTCCAAAGATCATACGCATACTCAGGAAGATCTACAACAGCACAATAGCAAGAATCCGGACACAATGTGGCACAACAAAAGAATTTGAGGTAACAATCGGGGTCTTACAAGGAGAATTGACAAGTCCACTTCTGTTCGCCCTCTATATCAGTGACCTACCTGACATATTCACAGAACTTGAAGCAGATGGAGTGAGAGGCATAAACATTAACTACCGTACGATCCTTCATATGCTTAAATATGCTGATGATCTAGCCATACTCGCAGACAGCATACGACACCTCCAAGCAAAACTGGACAGACTTGAGCAGTACTGCGATGAACGCAAGCTAACAGTAAACGTTGGCAAGACCAAAATTCTAGCCTTTGAGAATTGCCACCTCACAAACCCGCCGGAATATAAATTCACATACAAGGGACACGCCGTAGACGTAGTACAAGAATTCACATATTTAGGCGTCACTTTCTGCGCGTGCGGAAGTTTCCACAAGCACCTGGATAGTATGAAGCTGAAAACAGCAGCAGTCAGCTCGTCCGTTATCTCACTCCTTGGTAGGAGCAGATCCCATGGATGGGATACCGTAACCAAGCTGATTAATTCTCTGCTGCTGTCTATCCCAATGTACGGATGTGAAATATATGCCCTAGAATGCCTGGACGAGATTGAAAAGATCAAACTCAATTTTCTGAAGAGATTACTACACCTGCCTAGATGCACTCCCGGCTACATGACAAGGCTAGAAACAGGATCACCACACAGCTCAGCAGACACCATCAAGAGAGCATTAAAATGGAAAGAGAAACTCGAGAACGCTGAGAACTGCAGATACCACAAGCTATGCTATGATGAGCTTCTCGCACTCCACCAGCAGAGACCGCATAAACGTAACTGGGTAACGAAACTTGCAAGAGCACTTGAGAACTGTGGATATAGTTATGAGTCCTGGATGTCCCAGGAAAATGACGGCACTAGCGTCGACAAAATTGTGGAGGAGGTCAAGGAGCACAACTGGATCCAAGATGAGAACAGATGCGAGAAGTCCTCCTACAGCTCTTTTTACTATAGAATGAAGCATAATCGGAACCCTGAATTGTACTTAAACTACCCTATCGCTCTTAACAAGAAGAGATTATTCTGTCAACTACGCCTTCACCCAGACCGAATTAAGCACCTTTCGCTGTACACCATGAACTGTAAATACGAATTCAACCCAACGGAAACATGCAGCATATGCAACCTGCCGGACAACGACGACCTGTTCCATCTCATACGCAACTGCAGAATATATGAACCCTTCCGGATCGATTCTCACGCAACAATAAGAAGCAACCACAACGTGCATAAACTTTTCTCTAATTATGATTGTAAATACGTTATAGCATTATGTAAATCTGTGCAATTATCCTTGCGCCTTAGGGCTTTCGTACTCAACGAATAGTACACCTTAACAATATAAATTTATCCGTAATAATATAATACTCATCTATTTCTTACGACACTGTCTAAATACTTGTAATTCTTATAAAGTTGTATATGGGCTGCGGCCATTTGTAATACAAATAAACAAGCACTTAAACGTGCTTATCTATCTATCTACAATGTAGCAATCGACGACACAAAACCCTATGATTTCTTTGTGTTTGCCTTTCACCAATAAATGTATTGAGTTGGGATGAGAAAGATAATTGTTTGAAAGAGGCGTGTAGCATTTTGCACATTGCTTTACTTCTGATTGCCCATTTACGCTGGTTACAAAGATAAAAACTGGTTGATTAAATCTAGAGGATAATCGCCGAAGAATATATTTGGGGATGGAGTACACCTGTGGGAAAATAATTAGCGGGAGGTAAGGTGGAATTGCTGCAAAAATTCTTCCAGTGAATGGCTGCAAAACTAGCACAAATTGTGAAGGTGATTCTGTTAATTGCGTTGAATTTATAAGTAGTTTGGGGAGTAGATTTGTGGTAGTGCCTAATTTACTGAATATGACGAGAAAAGAAGACAACAATAATTGGTTAATGAGTGGCATCGCGTATTTTTGAAACAGACGCGTTTCGTAGGGTAGTATGAATTTGAAAAATCAACGAAGTTTAATTTTAATTTGCTAGATACAAATAAAAAATGAATGTACGACTTGTGCTCAACGAAGCAGTGAAAATGATTAACCATATTATATTACATTTGTGACGATAAGCTGACGTGTTTTTTAGAAAATATTCTTAACAATACCGGAAGTGGGCAAATTCATGAAATTTTATTGATTACTTACATGGTGAATATTCACTATTCTAAATGATTCGGCATGACAATAGGGCTTTCATAAAATATTTTAGCATGCAATGCCTAACCAATAGCAGTTTAATTTAGATCTAAATCTGCTATATCGACCGATGATAATTAAATTGAATTTTGATAACATTCGAAACTATTGGTTAACCTTGAAGCTAAATGGCTTATATGGCATTATTAGTAAGTCTTCATAATATTTTGCTTAAATTCTATATTTTATCGAATTACAACTATATCTTCTTTAAAAACATAGAAATTTAATAACAAACTAGGTTAGCTTTTGTAACAGATAAAGTATCAACTTTAAAACATAAAACTTACAAAATTCACATAGTCTACATCGCCGTCTCTTTTTAGCTTTGAATACTACTTTTTTGTCAACTTTTGATAAATACTTTGTAAAGCTCTCTAATATAAATGCAATTATGGCAATTCCTAATAAAACCGCTGTTAATATCATAACCGGAGCAATTTTATTAAAATTAATTTCATCCGTGTCGGTGATTTTGTAATAAGTCCCTCTTTCCCCTTCTGCGCCATTTGATTCGCTATTGTCTCCACAACCACACCACTTCTGCCACTTTTTGCCCTCTTTATCCTCAACATGCTTACTTACTTTCTCGCCTTTATTTATGAATTCCTCCCTTTCCTGCAGGAAATCGTGTAACTTTTTCTTTTCTCTTCTAATGCTTTCTTCAGCATTTCTCCACCTATCGTAAAAACCGCTTTCTCTAAACTGTTGAATTTTCATTTCCAACAAATATCTATTTTTAGTTGAAACTTGTAGATAATGTGTCTTTATGAGAAATCCTTTCTTTGCTATGTTACAAACTTTATAAGATGAACTCCCAATTTGCGCCGCATAATTGAACCCAACCCCTGCTAAAATCGCGAATCTTGGAGTGTGAATCCGGACATATTTTTCTCCGTTGATAAGATAATTGTCAATGTATTTGCCTTCAACAAGCTTAAAATAACTTCTCCAGTATTTGTTTCTAAGAACGCTGTATCTTTTCAGAGCCCATTTATAATGCCTATCTAGTTCCTCTTCTTGTTTCCACAATATTCTATAGCCATTCTCAAGCAAATCTCCTATATCATTAAATGGTTCAGGCCTCTTCAAAACGGTTGAAGAGCTTGCAATTTCATTTTCATAAACGGACCAAATCATCAACCCAAAAAAGACAGGGAATATGTAGAGTTTAGATGAACTTTTTGGAATGCCGTATGGAACTCTTAATCCGTATGTGTAAAATTTAATTAGGCATTTCATAAACTTGGCGAAATCAAATCCGTAATTGATCCAAGTTTGCATAAAAGCAGCGCTCAATAGTAAAGTTAATATCAGTATGTAAACTAAAGAGCTATAAGGCTGTATCCAACAATCGTACTGTAATGATAAGGCAAGATAATCGTTGTAAGTGACTTTTGTTTGATCACTGTTCCAACAATAAAGTAGCTTATCGGATTCTGAGTAATCAAATAAATGTATAGCATTGTCTAATGAGAAACAGCCGCAGTCCGCTTGATATCGGAAGCGAAAGCCAAATGTAAGTTTTTCTGGAATTGTGGTTATCCAAGTAAAATTATGGTATCCATAGTAATATAAAGTGTAATTGAACATTTCTCGTAGTTGAAATGGAAGGTTTACTTCTAGCGGGCAAATTTTGTCTGCAAGCAAATATTTGTCGAGCTCTTGGGATAAGCACTTATGTATCTCTAGCAAAGTTTCTTCGGAAGTCGTTTGGATAAGGAGATTTCTTAATGGTTGGTTGGAATTAATTTCTGTGTAGATATGGAATGGATTAATTAACAAGTTATATTTATATCCATTAAATAATGTTGGTAGAAGGTAACAAGTAACGACGCAAAACCCTATGATTTCTTTTTGTTTGTCTTTGACCATGAAATGAATTGAGCTATATTGGGATAAATAGTTTTTTGAAATAGGTGTGTAGCATGTTGCACATTTTTCTACTTCTGATCGTCGATAAACGCTGGTTATAAAGATGTACACTGGTTGATTAAGTCTAGAGGGTAATCTCGGAAGAATATACTTGGGAATGGAATACACTGGTTCGAAAATAAGTAGTGGAAGGTAGGGAGGAATTGCAGCAAAGATTCTATGGGAGAATGGCTGTAACACTAGGACATTGTTTGAAGGAGAGTCGATTATTAGCGTTGAATTTTGAAGTATTTTGTGTAGTTGATTTGTGGAAGTGCCTAATTTACCGAATAGAAGGAGAAAGTAAAGTACCAATTGATTTATGAGTGGCATGATGATTGTTGAAACAAACGTTTTTTGGTATGCGTTGATTTTTAAAAAATCAAAGAATCTAATCTTTAAATTTGCGATAGAAATTAAAAACGAACTTGCGGCTTGTGCTCCACGTAATAAAAAATGCTTGAATATGTTATACCAGACTTGTGACGATTATCTGACGTGTTTTTTTATGAAAGCCATTTCTAACGAAACAGGAAGTGGGCAAAATCCATGAAACTTAATTGATTATTCACATGCATGAAGTGAATATTCATCGTTCGACATGGCAATAGTTTTATAAAATCTATCATCATACAACACCTAATCAATATGAGCATAATTTTAAATATTATCTATCCACCAATGGCAATTAAATTAAATTTTGGAAATATCAGAAGCCGAATTACGCCAACATCTTCTTGTGAAATTGTATAAAATATTTTTAGTAAATTTACTAAGAAACTAAGTTAGCTTCTGAATCAGATAAAGTAGCAACTTTAAAAGATAAAACTTAAGAAATTCGCATAAATTACACTTCCGACTCTTTTCCGCTTTGATTACTACTTCTTTGTCAACTTTTGACAAATGCTTAGTAAGGCCCTCTAATATAAATGCAGCTAGAGCCATTCCTAATAAACCCGCTGTTCCTATCATAATCGGAGCAATCTTGTTAAAATTTATTTCATCTGTGTCAACAATTGTGTCATCACTTCTTTCATCTTCTGCATTATCTAGACTTTTTTCCCTTTCTCTACCACCTTTACAGCCACACCACTTCTGCCACTTTTTCTTTTTTTTCTTCTCACCATCCTTGCCTTTTCTCTTTGGGTTTTTACTTGTTTCCTTCATTCTCTTAAGAAGGTTTTTCTTTTCTCTTCTAATGCTTTCCTCAGCATTTCTCCACCTATCATAAAAACCGTTTTCTCTTAATTGTTGAATCCTTCTTTCCATCAGGAATCTATTTGTAGTTGATAGTTGTAAATAATGTGTTTTCATAAGTAATCCTTCCTTTGCAATGTTACAAACTTTATAATTTGAACTACCAACTTGAGCCGCGTAATTCATAATAAACTCTACCAAACTCGCCCTTTTCGGAGTAGTAATCCGAATATATTTTTGTCCGTTAACAATATAATTGTCAATATGCTTGCCTTTAACAAGCTCAAAATTATTTCTCCAGTACTGTCTTCTACCAACGCTATGCTTTTTCATAGCCCATTTATAATGTCTGTGAAGCTCTTTTTCTTGTTTCCACAAAATTTTGTAGCCATTGTCGAGTAATTGCCACAGATCATTAAATGGTTCGGGTCTCTTCATAATGGTCGAAGAACTAGCTATTTCATTTTCATAAACGGACCAGATCATTAAGCCGAAAAAGACGGGAAATATGTAGAGTTTAGATGAGTTTTTTGGAATATTGCACGGGACTCTTAATCCAAATGCGCAAAATTTAATCAGGCATTTCAAAAAGTTGACTAAATCAAATCCGTAATTGATCCAAGTTTGGATAAAAGCAGAGCTTAAAAGTAAAGCAAATATTAGAATATACACAAGGGAGCTAAATGGCTTTATCCAACAATCATATTGCAGTGACAAGGCAAGATAATCGCTGTAGCTGGCTTTTGTTTGATCACTGTTCCAACAATATACGAACTTGTCGGATTCTGCGTAATCAAGTACAGGGTGCGCCATATAAGTCTTTACAATTTTGAACTTGAATATTTTTCTTGTTTTACAACATAAAATATTTTTGAGATATACATAAGAAAGAGGAGGTTCTTGGATTACCAAAACTTTATTTCTTGAAAATA
>JAHZMU010002819.1:0-13718 GCA_027743725.1 Rambutsinella grinnellia | reverse complement strand
CGCAGAAATGTGTCTGGCTGAAGTTTAATGAAGTCGCCTGAAACTTAAAAATTATTTTAAATATTTTAATAAGTTCAGATTTTTATTTAACTTACGAGAGACAACCACGCAGAGATTAATAGAATCACGATTATCTTCATCTTATCAATTTTTTCCTGTGCAAAAATATATTTTAAAAAATTCCAAAAGAGAGCAGAAATAAAAGAGGTTTTGTCAGCTCTGGCCTAATATCCTAATATTCAATTCAGAAAATTTCCAGCCTAATTATTGTGTTGACAATTTTGGCTAAATTCATGCTTGTAAGACTTTTTCATAATTCATGTTCTCATTATTGCTTTCCAGTCGAGCAATTATGCAGAGTTGTCAAGATAATTATCCCTGTAATTTGTACTCATGCATTTTTCATTAGTATGATGATATGACTCAGTAAAAATATGAAAATTTACTGAAACTAAAATGATACTAGTTTTAAAGAAGAAGAAGAAGAAGAAGAAGAAGAAGTCTTTATTGTCAAAAATGATGACCAGTTAGACTGGAAATTATATCATGGACATTCAATACCAATTACATTCTTGTAGTTGCAAACATATTAAGCATTTATAAAAAAAAGTTTGACTTGAAACAAACCAGAAAGAACTTGTTCATGACTATGACTCTAATAGTGAACCAGCACACAATAAATTTTTTACAATGGAAATGTGTCACTCCATTTCACTTTGTTCATATTTGATTTCAGGTTCGTTCGTTAAGCGACAATTTCTTTACTATTCTTTATTTAATTTAGACTTTACATCCTTCATAAAAGCTGATTGTAAAATCATATACCAATTTTACTAAAATTAACGAGTTAATCAAATGGTACACATAGTTTCTCACATTCCTCCTTGTCAATTTTCCAAGCCTCTGTAATAGACGGAAAAATTAGATAAAATATTATTAATCAGATGAATTTTTAAAATTCAACTTACCATCACATTTCATCTCGCAAGAATTCTTATACCAATAGTTACTACCCATGTGCGTAGCCTTACCGCACATCTTTTCGTCTTTTACTGGCTCTTTTTGGCATTTCTTTTCACAATCTTTTTTCCTTGGTGGGGAAGGACCATCGGGGGCCCTTTCCCGGTAAGTTAAACACTCTTCGCTTGAATCTTCAACAGATTTGTTGGAATCATCGTCTTTCTCCTTCTCCTTCGCAAAGCTGACAACCCCCAAAAGTAGTATGAAAACAAACAACTTCATTTTGATAAAAAATCAAATGTTAATTAAAATGTCTCTTCCCTTTTCGGTTACGTCAATCAATTTTTTTCTCATATAAAAAAGTTAATTGCTCTATTCCATTGTTAATTAACTGATTAAGTCGTAAATAGCCTAGAAAAATATCATCTTCTTTCCTTCTAAACACGCTTCATTGCAAGTCCTCAAAAACACATTTGTTGGCCGTTTTTTCTCATTTAAAAAATGCCAACACGTTCAGAAAGAATCAAGGAAGGTTTCCCAACAACAAAAAATTGTTAAATATGCAAACAATTAAGAGGAAAAAAATAATTGTTCGCGCCAGGGATCGAACCTGGGACCGTCTGTGATCTAACCGGAAGTTCGCGAATTTTCGAGAATTTTCACGAATTTTCACGAATTTTCCACGTATGATATGTCCTTGTTAAAAAACACAGTCCATACATTACTATAGTGAAGGTTTCGCCTTGAAATGCTTCGGGAGAGCGAGAGCTGAAAGCAGAGCTCTCAAAACTATATAGTAGCTCTAACTATGCAGAGCTCTGCAATACACTTTGTCTTAAGCAATGCTTGGGAGAGACTTCAGAGTGAGAGCAGAGAGCTCTCAAACATAGCTAGCTCCAATAGTAGCTCTAACTCTGCAGAGCTCTGCTATGCCTTGTTATCCGGCTCTCTCTCTGTGTTGTTCAAATCAACTCTCACAGCTCCGCTTACTTGTTAGTGGTTTTGGACTTTTTTTCAGGAAATTTTCTAATGATTTGACTTAATTTGAAGTTTAATTGATTGTCATCTTGAAAAAGTGTCATTTGACCTGCCCATTTGTTTTTGGTAAGTGATTAGAATAATTTAATAGTGTCAAAATGCGATTTTATTGGGATAAAGAATTTTCGGATAATAAAAAATGGATAAATGGGCTATTTTGTAATTTTGAAATGATTTAAATTACAGGTCAGGATGGAAGTGGACGATGGTGATGATCTTTTACCAGCTACCAAAAAGACTGACATTGTTAAGCAGGAAGCAGATTTTAAATTTTTGATTGAGGAGGAAAGTAGCAGTGATGAGGGTGAAGATAATTCTATTGAAGGTGCTTATTTAAGAAATTTAAATTGCTGAATGGCCTATGTATTTATGAGAATTTTGTTCTTTTTAGATGATAAAATAGAAGTGAAGAAGGAGAAAAGTGAAAAGACTGAGGAAGAATTTACAACGCCAACTGCAGAGGACGATGGTGATGATGAGATCGCTGTTATAAGTAGTCAAGAGAAGAAAAGGAATATACCAGTGATTGATTTGGAAGGTTCAGAGGAAGAGGAGGGAGATGATCAAGATGAAGATTTTGCTGAGGATGTTGACGTGAATAATTTTTCGACTAATGGAGTTGGTGAAGAGGATAAGGCTCCTGAGAAGGAAGAAGTGGAAAGTGATGGAAATATTGGAATGTTTTTGTGTGGTTCAGAAGAGTGTTTCCACGAAAAGAAGATTTTAGTACACGAAATTCAGCGGTTGAGAAGTGCCATTGTTGAGCTGAATAATAGGAATTCCTTGATGGAGGATTTTATTCAAGTAGAATTTGGTAAGGATTATAAAAAGCGTTAAAATAATAGCATTTTGAACCCATTTCTAATCATTATAATTTTAATTTTTGCAGATGAAAAATATAAAACATTTTTAAAGAAACGAGATCATCTTGTTAGTATGGGCTTTGGGGCGGGAGAAGACCCAAATTTGGTGGATGGAAAGAGGAGTTCCAAAAATACGGAGCTGGTGGAATTGCTTTCTATGATTAAAAGTGAGTTGTCTTAATATGCACTAAACTCAATGTCATTTGACTTTGTAATCAAATTTGCATTCATTAATTTCAGAACAAGGCTCTCCGAAAGAAGACGAAGCTGACAAATCTCACTCCAAGACTAGCTCCAGTGTCAACACTTTTCAAAAATCTAAAAGTAGAAGCCCGCAGTATAAACAATCTCAGAATATTCCACGAGAACATGGTCGCCCTGTTATTTTGCGTTCGTCCGCCCCCACGCAACCTCGCCCTCCACCTCTTATGCAGCAAGAGATCATGCCAATTATTCGAAGCAGTTCAATGCAGGACTACCAGACACATCATCTGCACCAACAGCACCAACAGCACCAACAACAACAACTTTTAGCCAAAAAGCAGGCTGAAATTGGAAACCGATTTTATAATGTCATGTACGGAAGTAATCAAATGGGGGGTATACCTATTGATCCCCGTGATTTTGTAACGGCAGTGCCCAGGACTAACGTTTTCCCACGTGGAGTAGCAGGACTAGGTAATCCTGGTGGGAGTAAAAAGAGCAAAAATAATGCAAATCCTTCCTCAGCTCAAGGATCTGCAAATAATTCATCTAAAAAGAAAACTCCTCAGCAAGCAGCTCCGGCTTCAACTGAATCCTCTGAAAAAGCGGACGAAGCGAATGAGACTAATCAAGTTTCAAATATTGATTATGAGAACGACACAAATTTAGAAAAGTTGCTGGCTGCTCCTCAACAAAAACGAATATGTCCCATTTGCAACATGATGCTGCGACGAAAAGCCTTCAACGGCCATTTACTTGCAGTTCATCAAACACTTTCTCTAAACTGTCCAAAGTGCAACGAAAATTTTCTGGAAAAGAAAAAATTCAAAATACACATGCGGGACATTCACGAATCTCCAGAAACCGAATATTCAAGTCATATAGAGGAATACGATAACACAATCAACCAGAAACTAGCTCCGTGGCTGTCTAAAATGCACGAATCTGCTAAAATCCCGACGAAAGAGGAACTTGTCGAATATTTCGAAGACTTAAAGGCAAAAGGCATCATTCCATCTGATGATGAATCCAAACCTAAAACAGCTCCAGCTACGCAACCAAAAGAACCCCAGCCAGTAACAAATAAACCATCCACTTCCAAAAAGAAGAAATCTGGCGGCGGAGGTGCTGGAAGACGTCCACCCGTTCGTGCCCAAGAACCTCCAGCCGACATGTACGGACCAGGAGGGTATGCAGAGTACGCAGCTAAAATCTTACGGGAGCGTGGCTCCGGCTCCACCTCTTCAGGAGGCTCCACTCGACTTTACACTCCGTTTTAATAATCTACTCAAATACCAAATTTACTTACTGCATTGTTATTTGTTACTTATTTAGCGTTAGTAAAAAATAAATCTACCAAACTTATATAATTTTCGTTTATATTCGTACTCTCCTCTCATATTACATGAACGATTACAGCTCTCATTTCATAATTTTATTATCGCATAAAGTTCCCGTTCACGTCTTTGCTTCTTTTGTTGAGTGAAAAATGAATGAAACTGTTTCTAATTATTATTCATGATTAGCCGCAAGTGAAAATCTGAGCGATTTTTATTACAGTCTGGTTTTTTCACTGGTCCGAGAGAGTCTTTTTAGGCTCAATCTACCCCACATGTCTTACAGTTTTCCCTATGTACCGTACACTTTCTTCTTTTCATTTTCTCCTCTCTCTCTCAAACATAACCATCCCGTGTTTAATTTTTTTTGTATGAGATAACTGCACTTTTACTATTCACCTTTTTAAGAGAGAGAGAATCATAGCCGGCGCTTCGCTTAAAAAAAGTGCTGAAGGTTAGCAGAATTTTTTCTAAAGTGAACTTACCCATTCATCACAGAGATTTGTGCATTGAGAATTACGGGACTTTTTTCTCTCTTTTTTATGCCTCGAAGCAACAAAGCCCCACCGCTTTAATTCCTCTGTAGCTCCGTACAAGGCAATCTACCTACGCAGGTAGATGCGTGAAATGCAACAATGTGGGGAGGACTGTGTGGATTTTTCAAATACGGTAAAATAGTAATGTTATGATTGGTATGAGATGAATACCCGTTGCTCTTTCACTAGAAACGGGATAGGAAGACAGAGAGCAATGTGAGATGTGATAATAGTGAATGGGTTATGAAGAAGCGTGCACCTTTCTCAGTTCTGTCAGGAGGTTGGATGCAGACGCATATGAAAATTCTGTCATCTCAACACAAGAGAAACGTTCCAATCACTTTCCTCTTCACCACCTATAGTGTTCCACAATAAGGTGACCGGTCAAAGTTGAAAACTGTTGTGCTGTTGTGAATTGGATTCGTTTTTTGGAGAATTTAAAAAAGTGAAACATTTTTAATTAGAAAAATCATCAAGATTTAAAAGATCAAGCGTTATACTAATCATGACGGGGGAAAACATAATAATAATTTTAATTGAGGAGTAATTTTTTTCATACAAGTTGGAAAGCATGAGAAAGCGAAAGAATTACCGTATTTACAAGTGGTGCGGAGTGGACGCGATAAGACGTCTCATTGTGCAGTTTCCCATCCCGTGAGGAGGGGAAGTGAGAAAGGAGGTGATGTAATGCCAAAATATTGGCAATGACAATCATTTAATATCAACGACAATCAAGTTGTGGACGCATTTATGTTGATTTGAGCATTTTATGAAAATTTCATTCTGTGATATGAATTGAGAAAGAGTTTGGAGAGTGATATAAAAAGTGTTTAAAAAGTTAAGTTGGAAAGCAGATATTAACAAGCAGTATTGGAAGGTGTGAGTCGAAGGATTTATTAAAAGAGTTGAGAAAGGTAAGCTGATTTTTGAACCAATTTTTTATGACTTGAGCAGACATAACAGTTTAATGTGTAATTAAACATGACGTAATTATCTTTAATATGAATGAGCTCCGGTTTGACGATTGACAAGTAACGAATGCAATTTTTTCTCTGACGTTTCATTAATCATTATAAACCTTGACCTTTAGTATTGGCCATGATCTACGAGAAGCTTATCAAAAAGAAAATGTGGAACTGGAGCTTCCACTTGATCAACTTAATTAAACCTAATCATCTTAAATTAAATATTACTCGAAAAATGTATCCTTATCCGTTAGATTATTTTTTCATTAAAAACTTTTTTGCGTATTCAGCAGAATCCTTTCCGATTACGGCTTGTTTAGACTTTTCCTTTCCAATTCCATTTTTTTAATCAAACATAACTGGACACTGAGATCAAGCTGCATTCCCACACTTTTTAATTTGCATATAGGAAGAGAGAGAGGAATTCATTTCAATCTTCATCTTCAATTTTTTTCACTTGAACAGTCTCTTTCTAAAAAAGGAAAAAAGTCCCGTTGCATTTTTTCCTCTCGAATCTCTTTTCCCCTTCTTAAAAATAGAATTGATCACGGCAGCCGTGAGCCAATTAAGTTAAGCAACTATTCTCTCTCCCTTGAGGGTTCTCCCTTTAGATTTTTTATAGGAAATCTTTTTATTTCTTCATTTCTTCATCTCTTCCTTCCCAAATCTATTATTTCTGACCTAGTCATACGTGTGTGCAGCTGTACATGGTCTACAATCATCACTTTTCCCTTTCCAAAAATATCCCGTTCATCCCTTTCCCATCTTAGACAACAGGTTTTTTTAAGGTGCGTAGGGATCATCACATTACCGCATCAACAGAGAGAATCTCATCTCACGAGTCCCGTTACGCATTCCTTTGCCTACGGCTCAAACCCAAACAATTGCATTTTCATTTTTTACCACACCATCAGCTCTTTTAAACAAGCCTAAGGGTGAAATAATAGGGGAGAGAGAAGAAAAGTTCCAGTAAAAAAAAGATAAAAAACCGATATCAGTCTAACTGTAAAATATCTGGGAAGATGATTTTTTTTATTTCTACCCTTCTGGACAAGAATATTATCTCATTTGCATAAGTATTTTTTTCCAAAAAGGGTTGTAAAGAGCATAGCCTCAAGGGACTAACTGTTTATGGTGTAGTGGTCCTTGCCCTTTCTCCCGTCACCCTTCCTTTCTTCCTTTGTCATGAGAGAGGGTTGATTGCACCCCATTTGGGTCAGAATACTTAAGAAAATGCTGGAGAAAAAATGGAAAAATTATCTATGTTTTTGAGATTAATTTTTTACTAGTTTTTAAATGAAATAATTCTAGAATGATTATTTCAAATTGCATCACATTTTACATAAGAGAAGCAGCCGGTGCGATGAGCTAAGCATGAGTTGGTGATGATGATGTTGTTGTTGCTGTTATGTGTGCTCTACCTGTAGAGTTTACCCTTCCATTTAGAATCGAACAGGTAATGGATTGCGCTTGATAGCTCTAAAGCAGAGAGACTCACGCTAAGCTCTCCCCGCTTTGTTCATTGTTTACAGTTAGAGAATATTTTTATATAGCCCGAGGGTAAGTCCCGTTATGTAACGAAATAAGCTTGACTCGCTCGCTGAGCTAAGCTCGGTAAAACTCTTTCTGTTCAGGGAAAGGGATGGATGAGGATGAGATGAGTTGAAAGAAAAGTGTGCTACTCTCCCCACACGATGTTTTGAAGCGATGCGACTCTGCTTCAATGATATAATGCTCGGCTTATGTTATGCTGTTATGTGATCTGTTACGCGAACGGCGAACGGGAGGAAGGTCAATGTCCGAGTTTAGCCCAGTTTTTTTTTATCGAAGCTCCTTCTCTGTGTTAGTTGGAGCTGTAGTGAGAGAAAAAAGTTGGTTTTCTCAGCTTCCTTCAACCCTATCATTAGAGTTGCAGAAAAAACGAGTGGCACTCGTTCACACACGAAAGAGATGAGATGATGAACAATGGCAATTAGTAGCATGGATGGATTAGTTTCGGTTTCAAGTTCATTATCAAACCGCTTAGCTCTGGAGTATTATTGAGCATAGGCCACCTGTCATATCTTGCGAATGTCAGATGGCAAGTGTCTTACAACTTCCGGTCAATAATGGAGAAAATTACATAATATTTTTTGAAATCGTTAAAGATTCTGAAATTTTGATAGTAGAAATTATATTTTTATGAGAGGACACTGAACCCCTTTATGTTTGGCTTTGACCGTTTCACTTGCTCCTGAAAAAAAGATAAACTTTTGGGATGTCTTTTGTTACTGGACAAAAGAAAGAGATGGACAAAGATGTTGGGGTAGGAGATGATAAAGGTTGGCATTGGCATTGAGAGAGGCTAGTGAACTGCTTATTGCTTCCTGCAGCTGACACATCAACAATTAGTGATAAGAAGGATTATTGCATAGATGCTGATGCCATATACACGCTGGAAAAGGCTAAGGTCAAGGAGTAAAGAGTAAACGCATGGGTAGATGCACACGCACAAGCAATCCATATTTAATACTGGATGTAAATTGCAGTTGAGATGGGCTAGTTTAGTTCAAGACAATCGAGTGAGATGATCGGTGAAGGAGATCGGTCCAAGTTGGAATAAATTTGTAAGATTTTTACTAAAACACACTGTTTTTAATGTTCAAGTGGGAAAGTATTAAAAATTATAAGATGAAAAGAACAATTCAAGTAAAAAATGGAGTGCTTATTTAAATATTTGTGTTGGACAATTAAAGTTTGAATTTTGCTGTGAAATAATTTGGTTTTGTTTCTACTAATAATATACGGATAAAATACCTGTTGGACTATATATTAGGTAATTTACCGATTGACGGATATGGAATGTATTACATTTTCCCGTCATTCCGCTTTCATATTTAAATCATTCTTTTAAAAAATTATTCGCCTTTTACCGAAACCGACTTGAAAAATACTAGTTTTTACTACATTACCCCAGCCAATTTCTACAATTCCGTTTTACTATAAAATCTAAAAGCAAATATTTATCATCTCTTCCGTTTCAAGCTTTAGCCTTACCAGTTCCATACTAATGGCATTGCGCGCACCGCATATTTACATTAATTTTTGACTATTGACACCCCATCATTTCCATTTCAATCCCATAATGTCCTGTCTCTCTGGGATCAATGACCACTCAAGGTAGACATGGAATTCTCTCTCTACTCATTACAATCCCATCCCATTGTTAGCTCATTCCACACATCCTAAATCCCAAAAGCATTGCCATTCCCAAAAATTCTCTCCTCCACTTGCACTCTATTTACTCTCTCATTCATTTTTTCACACCTTTTCCTTCTCTTCTCTCTCTGTCCTGTCCAAAAAGCCACCCATCCCGTTACTCTATCCCAGTCCTATGAAAACAAATCGTTCATCTTCCACCTTATTTGCATACTGCCCACTCACATTCACTCCAACACTTTTCATTTCTCTCCATCTCTCAATCCTAATATAATATCCCATTTCATAATATCTCATCTCAATTACTTTACAACATCCCTTTAAATATTTTTATTAAAGTTCAAGGGAGCCCTTTGACTACTTTTATGTAAGGGACAGTTATTTCCTTTTTCCTCTCCCAGAAAGGTTCACTGACTCTGTCCCTTTCTCAAGTTCAAGTTCATCATTGACCTTCACTTCATTCTCGGCTCTAGGGAAGCGCATCCCTCGCAGAGTTCCGTTACATGTGCCTTACTGTCCCTGAACAGTTACGTCGCTTAATTTGCAATAAAATGTGTGGCAGTAAGGGCAAAAGTAATTGCGAAAGGAGGAGGAGAGCCTCTTATTCTTTCTCTCTAATCTTTTTCATTTCATTCCACTCACTGATCAAGATAAGAGCTTTTCTTCACTAGGCCAAACCAGTTCATTCACCTGAGCTCCTATACAATTCAGATACAGTAAGGCTCACAGAGAGAAAGACTGAAAGATCCGCTGCTGAGATTTTAAAGCTTTTTCTGCAGAAAAAAACTGAAAAGTGCATGTGAAATGGCTGATGCTAGTAACGGATGTCTTTTCACATGGCAGGGAATGAAAACTTTGTTACGTCATGAAGAGATGCACACGCAATCATTAGAAAGAGAGGAGGACTAAGAGTTGGCAGTGTGGTGAGATGATGATGTGATTAGAGGAGAGAATAACGGGACCTAGGTCACTCAGTCACTCTAGCTAGGGAATTTTACTAGCAGACGGGGAGAGAGACAATAAAATTGCTTTCTTTTTAAGAGAAAAAAATTGTCTGCATCAAATCAAATGTACAGCTAGAGATATACCTGTGGGAGAAGATATGGGAAAAGGGAATGTCGTAAGTCGTAAAATGAGCTGTAGTTCGAGTCGACTGCTTGCTCAACAACTAAAAAAAAGTTATATGACTGTATAAAATATGTGAAATGCCTGCCGGTCGTGGTATAATAGCTGCTATTAGTGAAGGGAAATGAGAGGTGAACTTGACACTGAAAAAATTATGAGAAAAAAATGTGAAGGCGGATGACAAAAAGAGTTAGGTGGAAGGAATGAAAATGGAGTAATTATGTAATTAAAGTGTGGGAGAAAGAGTCATGTTATACAATATATTTTACAAGAAAAATAATTCATACAATTTTCTCCCGAAGAGAAAAGCAATTTTGTAAAGTTCACATATTTTTCTATGTAAGTATAAAATTGAAAATATTTTAATCAAATTGAAAATTATTTTGCACAATCAAAAATGCCTTTTTGAATATTCTTTGTTCTTTGTTCTTTGCTAATTCTGACAATTTTTTCGCATTTTCTACGTGAAAAACATAAATTGAGTTATTGCGACGTGACATTTCGACATTCGACAATCGGACAATCAAACATTTCGAAAAATATTTCTCAAATGTATGTCAAGCACTGGTAGGAAATGATTTGACTAATGCCATCATCCTCTGTCGAGTATTACGTCTGCAAACATCGCATCATCAACAGTCAAACTAAACCCCTAATATTTTCCTCTTTCTGGCTCTGACAAAAAAGTCCCGTTACGGGGAATGCAAAAATATATTGCATAATGACTCGCTTATTTACACCAACTCCCCACTCGTATCTCTTAACGATTCAGCGATCATGAGCTTGAATTTTAGGAGCCACCTGTTGCTAGCGATAGCGCAGCATTCACTTATTATTTTTTGCCCGAAGCTCTTTCTAAGCTCTTCTCTCTCTCTATTCTCTCCTCCACCATTCGCCGTAAAAGTGAACGCAATAAAGAGAGAAAGGTGGTCTGCTATAGTTATGGCAATGCAATTGTTATGAAATGGGAGGATGTGGTGCCGTTACCTCTTCGAAGAGGACATTGAACTTAAGCCCGAGTAGCCCAGTGAACTGAAGCCGGTTGATTATCATCATCATATAACTTGCATATATAAAAGGTTTGCAATTTCTACCGTAAAAATAAACGGAGTTTGAGAGAAAAAATGTGTAGAAACGATTCCCTCATATCCTTTCCCCTCTCTTCCCTTTTTAGTGCAATTGAAAATTTCTATAGTGACAGTGAACTACGAGCCGTTACATAAATTATGTTACAGTTTCAAACTTTAATTGTAAAAGCTGACCTTTCCCATGATACCTAAATGTCATGATTACTTGATTATCTTTGCGGTTATCTTTTAGTTAAAATATGGCTTGTGATTTTAGCTTTGACTCATTTCAACTTTCTTGTCAGCTTTTTGCTTTCAAGGCAAATCTTACAATTCTCTGACTTTTATAAATAGACGGGAACAATGCTATGGATTGTTTTACAAAATGGTAATTCTATTTTAGGCTTAAACCCTTTTTTCTAAAAAGAAAGGTAAAGTCCAATTCTTCAGATATGAAATGAAACGAATGCGTTTTTTATGTGGAGAAGAAGAGTTGACACTGGGCACGTAAGCCTAAAGAAAATATCCAGATTTTAATCCCCTTTTCTTGGGAAGTCCACTTTAGAAAAAAGCTTCATGGCTACCTTAAAACATGAAATGAAATGACTAAAAACTAAAAGGACTCAAGGAGTGGGTGAATAAAATGACCCATTTCACATTTTTAACTTCATTTTACCTCGTGGAATATTATGGCGTGGTCGAGAGTCGAGGTACCAGCCATCTCGAATATTTCGAGGGAAAAGCTGAAAAGCTTAGCTTTGCTTACTACGAACTAATCACTTTCAATATCTTCACAGTTCCACTTCATTGACTTACATAGACAGTGAGATAATTTTCTCAGTTATCAGTTTTAAATAATTAGTGACATAAATTCTAACGCGTCTAACCCCACCCATTTCTTGTTTTGTGATTTTAGTGCAAAGTATTTGGAAAACGTCTTGGGAGGGAAATCTTGATGCGTGACCTCCACAAACCTTCCCTTTTATAATGCTTAGCACAGCGCAGGAGGCTGGCGTTAGGCTAATTTCCAGTGGCAGTTTACCCCTCAGTGTTGTCGCTTCAGTCCAGCCGGTAAAGGTCAACACCATCATATCTGGACAAGATGAACGGTAATTCTTTTTAAATATTTTTCTCCTCTATAGACATTATCAAAAAGTAGTCCAGAGAGACAATCCCCCCCCCCCCAATCCATCCTCTTTTCTCTCCCGACCCTGAACACTATTTTATTGGGGCAAGGTAAAACGGTGAAAAACAGATCAATATTACTAAAGCTTGTCTGTTTGTGTGTCCCACTCCAAAGTGAGTGGGCTTTTGTGTCTTCCTCACACACTATCAATTTCCTCCCAAGGTCAGCACTCCCATCCTCCATCAAACGCTGATGACATAACGTGAGCTTTGAGTGGGAGAGAAAGACAGTGCGCACTTTTCTCTCCATGACATTTTCCAGCGCAAAAAAAAGTAGAGCTCATGCATTCCTAATGTGGCCCATTTCCACAGTAGCCTTGAGTACAAGCTTGGATTGGCTTGTGTCAATCGTAATAAGTTTCGTTTCCCTTTTTCCTACAAAAAAATGTATGCAAACTGCACACTAATTACTATTAGAGTAAATTGATACTTGGGAGATTGCTCAAGTATTTCAATGAACAAAAATATTTCTCTAAAAAAATTGTTGAGGTATATTATAGTAGGAATAAAAAAACTTGAAATGGTTCAGCAATCTTTATAGGAAAACGCATATTTAAGGGGAGTAGCAGGTGAAGCCTTGTAACATCAGCTAGTCAATGCCGTTATCGTCTATATATAATTTTGCACAAGCTATTGGGAGTTGATAAAGCCCAGCGCGTTACTTTGTTCTAAAATGCATAGCTTTTTCTGCGTTGCTTCTCTTCCCCGCTTAATTCTCACTGACTTTTATCAACTCACCGAGAAATTTGTGTAGAGAGAGAGCGAGAGCCCGTTTTATTTTTACTTTTTCCTTGCCAACTCTCCTATGACAAGGGCAAGGAATGCTTGTGTGAGAGGAAAAAACCTCAGCTAAACTTACCCAACTGGTTTCCACTATATAAACTCATATTTTAAAGAGAGAAGAAAAAACTGGGTCAGTGTCAAAAATAATGGTTGGGCATAGTCACAACATCTTTTCAAGTGAGGCTTTTTCACTTCTTCAGAGATGCGAGTGAACTTGACTGTCAAGTCACATGTAATCTGTTTCGGCAATTTTCCTCCTTGAAAGTCAATCTCCTTGTGTGAAAACACTTTCGGATTAAAAGCCAACATATTTCTAAAATGACCTTTTGGTTATAAAAAACTCGAAAGATACAACTCTCGTGAAGAGTTGATAAGATATGCAATACCGTGACATTGACTTGAGACTCTAGACTCTGTAATAAACATCAACAAAAAGTGTTTACAAGCGGGGTGCACA
>JAHZMU010002818.1:0-19728 GCA_027743725.1 Rambutsinella grinnellia | reverse complement strand
CGAGGCCTAGACAATTCTCGGAAGCATTGGCTGTTCCGAATACTTTGGGTGGGCAAGCTTTAAACAAAAAATAGTTAAAGACTATTCCACATTGAACATGTTTTCACTCAAGTTGGTTGATTTATAATTTACCTTTTTATAATCTCGAACAAATGAGCGATAAGCTTACGAATTGAATCATTAGTATAATTTGTCTGGAAGAAAAAATAAATTTTCAATAAGGAATCAGCCCCTCCTTCGTTCGTAAACCATTCGGACTTCTTTTCCATCAAAAGCTTTCCGATTTTCGGAACCAATCCTTCAAATTCATAGGCATGTAATTGTAGCAATTCGTAGGTGTAAGTTGGAGTAAATTCAGCCACAGGAATTTCCATCCCGTATAAATACTTTACTAAATGATTCAACCCCCAGTCACTCAACCCATGAAATTGAAGTTTTTCTTCTCTTACTGCTAGTATTTCAGGATTTTGGAGCATTGCCGAAAACCAGTTACTTCGAGCTAAAAAATATCAAGACGATTTATTAAATTTAGATTTAAAAAAAATTAAGTCAAATACAGCATCATTCAGCCTATCTTACACTCTAAAGAAATCTGTTTAACTTTTATCTGGCAAATTGTTATAACTTAATATTTGCATATGTACTTAATCAAATCTTGGTACATATGTAATGCACTGTAGTTGCTTATTTAGTGCTAAACTGGCAAAGAAAATGGCTCTAGAATGAGACTTATCCGTTTGAGCCCTTTCCAGAGCTAGTTTGACCCCAAAGGTCATCTTAGAACATGTAATTTAATTTGAAAGTGACATCAGCAGAAAGCCCATGTTTCATTTATCTAAAGGAAGTAAAAACAAAAAAGATTCCAAAGCAGCAGGTCTTCCAAGCCTACCATAAGTAGAGGCAGTTTCAAGTCTGATTAGGGGAGCTGATTGAGAAAGTATTTTTTTCTTTTAGATGGAACTCGTACGTTCCCAATAGTATATGGAAAAACAATCTAGAGTGTCTCAAGAATCTACATTCTAATTTATATGTTAAAATTTGCATTCATGTGGTTAGGGCGTCAAAAAGTATACGTAAACAATACTTTTTGACGTTTTCACAAGGGAAAAATGTGATCCTACGCGCTAGACCTTCACTGCAGAGTTGGGATCTTACTAATAAAATACTAGATACTCCCACCTAACATGTCCATACTTCATTAATTGATATTTTGGGGTTGACTTCATAAAATAAAAACTTTTCCTAACACGAGAAATACCGTTTTGGAAAGTTTTTTTTGGCGAGCTTTCTAAAATTGCCCCTGAAAACACCTTAAAGGTCATGGGACCTGGGAAAGAAAATGACATGTCAGTAGCCCATCGAAAGGAGATTATGTAGAGTAGACCTAGAAAATTTATGGATAGGAGCTACAGTTTTAAAACACGTTTCCGCAGAGTGTAAGATAGGCTGAATGATCCTCTGTAACATATTTACCAGAGAGAACCACCTTGTGACACTTGACTTCCAACCCAGCCCCACTTACAAGTGTGAAATCTTTAGTAGCATCATTATTATAAAAACTTTCAAGGAAAGTGTTATCTGCAATTTTAATCTGGACAGTATCCATAGGAGCTATTCGATGACCCCCACTATTCGGCCTAAGCGTTTGACGAGCACGGAGACGTCGCAAAAAGTCTCTTTCACTCCTTCTATTTCGAAGTTTTAATCTGTTAAAATCTCTTTCGCATTCACTATCACTATCAAATTCATCAATTAATCTACGACGATTATTGCTTGCCATTACTTTAGAAACCGATTAATTAATTACTAATTTAAGTCAAGACAAAATATTTCTATTTCACTTTTTTTGCAAAATTATATTTTAATTTCCACTGTCCCTAATATTCGACTTCAATTCTTAAAAACTGGTGGAAACCAGCATTTACTCGATTGCATGCAACCAGTTTTATTGAACAAATGAGTGCGTCTTGTTGAAATAATACGCGAGCTATGCGTCCCTGTCAATCTTTCAGAGAAGATTGAAGAAAGCCTCACAAGAAACTCGAGAAAAATGAGGTCAATAAAACAATAAAACAATGTAACAAGTTTTTTACGCTTTATTACTCTTGTTGACAATAACACTTGTTTGTATAAGAAAATAAGCAAGACACTAAAGCAGAATAGAATAGCTCGTCGCAAGTAATCTTGATTGGGCTCTGGTATTGTTAATTGTAAATACTTATGCAAATTTTTACAACACTCCCTTTCACTATATATGATATAAATAATATATAAGTCAAGTCGTGAGTTTTTTTTATTACACTAGAGTCCCGTTAATGCAGACCAAAACTTCAAATAGTTCATACGCACAATTTCTTCACTAAAATATTTATTCAGTCAAGAAGAATTGAATCATGAAAACTTTCAGCCTAGCCAAGTGCAAAGTAAACAAAGACAAACCTATGCAATTTTGTTTAATGCAAAGTAATTTAAACTGAAATATTTGACTTTGTAATCAACACGCGTTTCTCCTGTTTCAATAAATCTCTTATTTCAGAATTTTTTTAAGATTCGCTAATAATTTTGTTAGTGAAAATATTGATACTTTATTAAGAAGATCCAGATCAAACTATAATTATCTTGCTCATTTGCGATGTAATCTTAAGTAAATTAAAAATGACAGTTGAATGCTAACATTTAAAAGTCTGCTCTAAATAATTTATAATCAAAGCGAAACTGAAGGGGGTGGATGAACAATCTTTCCGTGCTTTTTATACGAGCCCTCATCCGCAAACGAGTCGTTACAGAGGTCACATTTGAACGCCTTAATTTTGAGGTGAACCGAATTGACGTGACGAACAAGCCAACAGTTTCTTTGGAATGTTGCTGGGCACTTTGAGCATTTCAGATTTGGTTTTGAGGTCGAAGTAGGTGATACATTTGAAACTTCTTCTTTAACGACCTTTTCAACTATCGGGGTTGATGGGACCTTCACATAATCCTCGAAATATGGATCTAAAGTTTCATTATTTTCAACTTTTATAACAATTTCATCTTCATCCACTTCCTTCTTTGCATGTGGATTAGTATCCTCTTGATCCGGTTGACTTTCATTGTCAATGTCTGATTTGGCGTCGTTGTCGTCATTCACTCCGTGAGCTGTCTTTAAATGATGTAAAATGCCAGTGAGACTATCACTATCATATTGCTTATGACAGAGATTGCACTCTATCCAAACATTTCCATTCTTCCTTATCTTTGTAAATTCTTTAGGCTTTTGTGGACGCTGCTGTTCCAGCATTTGAATACCTGGATGGTGCTTTCTATAATGAGGCACGAGGGTAGCTTGTTGAGCAAAACTGCTTCCACAACCAAGGACCTTGCAGAAGAATTTTTGCTTATCATGAATTGCCAGCACGTGCCTGGCCAAAGCTTGCTTTGATTTAAATGCCTTTCCACAACCACGGCATAGATGATTTCTTCCTGTGTGGACATATCTCTTGTGATTTTTCAAGTGGTCTTTGTATTCAAAACGTTTCTCGCAACTGTCGCACGGAAACTGGAAGGCTGGGTCAGTTGGAGCCTTGTAATGGATTGTCTTGTGCTTGTTTAAACAATAGTTGGATTTGAAACTGTTGCTGCAAATGTCGCAATTGAATTGTTTCACTTTGAGATGGACGTACTTAATGTGTTGAGTCACGTTCTGCTTTTTCCTGAATGTTGAAGGGCATTTTGGACATTTTACTAGTTTTCTTTTTGGCTCCTTTTTATCCGAGTCTCTGGTCATGTTACCTTCGCCTGAAATATTAACAGTAGTTAACATTGAGGACGATTTAATGTCAAACTCGTAGCAAGGAGCCACGCGTATTAAAACTGTTTTAGTAATAGCTTACCCAAGCGTGACAATTTGACCTGAGGTCTTGTCAGACGCATTACTTCGTCACCTGTGGAGTTGCAAATTTAAATATAAATATTTAAAATCTCAGCATTAAATAGATTAGTAATTCCGCTTACATTTCAATAGTATTGAATTCCTTGTAGAGCTAAGCTCCTCTGCTATTAACTTTGACTCTTCCGACTTCAAAATTTCCTTTAGAATGACCTCCAGCAAGTAATCCATTTCTAGTTGAATTTTCTCCAGAGCCATTCCCAAGCTGGATAATCGTTCCAAAATAAGTTGACATTTTTTGCATAGCTTCATACTTTGGACTGAACTTTGAAAGAGTTTCAAATGTTTTAAGAGAAACTTTACTGAAAAGTCGCTGTCATTTTCCGCTTCAGGGAAAACTGATTGAAGGCAGATTAAACATGGAATATGTAATTTCGCTTCCATTTTATAATCTATCTCATCCAACCCATTTTTTTTCAGTGGCTTAATTAACAATTTAGAAATTTTTTATTTAGAAATAAATTATTTTTCGCCGGCAAGGAGAAAGCAAATACAGTGGAACTCCGTTATAACGAACCTCCAAGGGCGACATAAAATCCGATCGTAATAAGAACAGTTCGTTATAACTAGGGTCTTTAACATGCGTTCTTATGGGCAAGGGACTTTAAAAAACCGATCGTAATAACAAGAGTTCGTTACAACTATAGCCGTTATAACGGAGGTCCACTGTATATGCGTTCAGTGCATGAAGGAGTAGGAGTCATATCCTAGCACGTGTGTCAATTTTTTTTTCAATTTTCAATAAGAAAAATAATGCAGAACAGGAGCAGCTGCGGTGGTTTGTTTGGTTATTGTCTCTGCCAAAAAATCCACAAATTCTTAAAAATATTTAAATTAAGATTAATTTTTAAAACTTTTGGGGAGTAAAATGGAAGCTAGAAAATTTGATTTTGTTATCAACACATCCAACACGTGCTTTATCTGTTTTAATGAAGCTTTTACTCCGGAAACATTTTCTCTGAAGAGGATCTGTCAACATTTAAAAATTGAGTTGAGTAAAACAATCACAGTTCCTCCTAAACTGTTAGCGATTCTGAATAAAATTGATATCAAAGTTAGCTTGTGCAAGGAATGTGGTGACTTGACTGAATCGCTTTCAAAGCTGTTTGAGGAGCTGGAAGTGATTAAGTTAAAAATTGAGTTTAGGTTTAAAGAGCTTGAAAGTAAGTTAAAAGGGAGTGAAAATTTCCAAGGCGAGATTGATTATCAGACAAAGTTGGCGGTTGACACGAAGGCACTAATGCATTCCGGGATTGTGGAGAAATTGAGGGCGGAAATTATCACAAAATGTAAATACATTTAATTCATTATTTTGTATTTATATTTGCAGTTTAGGTTGTCAAATTTAATATTTTTTTTACTTTTTAAGGCAAACCACTGTTGGAGAAGAGGCTCCCAATAATCAAACTAGAAAGGGTGGTATATTCGCCTCCTTTGCCTTCTCTTCCACCTCCAGAACCGGACGATAACGGATTACCTGACCCTTGTCCATCACCAGATAACCTAAGCCAAGCCGTAAAAGAGGAAATTGACTTGTGCGACAGCCCAGATGAAGATGATGCTCCTGTTGTGCTCCAAGTAGAGGAATTCCAGGACGAGGACAGTAAATGTGACCCACTAGTTGACCTGCTTTCTCCTCCAGGTCCTGCTGAATCACCTTTTTCCGGAAGTTATCAATGCCGGCTCTGCACCTACTCCTTTGGCTCGAGAGGTGGCCTCGCTCGTCACGTAACTCGAACCCATGGCGCTAAGAAACCTAGAAACTATGAATGTGACGTCTGCCACAAACGCTTTTTCATGCCGAATCACTTGACTACCCATCGACATCTCCATTTTGGCATTAAATTTAAATGCCCCACTTGCGGAAGGGCGTTTACCCAAAAGGCAGTTCTTAACCGTCATATGAAGAACATATGTGGCGTAATGCCTGTTTCCAAACAAATGTCTACACCAATACCCACCTTTTGCTCTACTGAAGGGCCACCTTTCATCTGCAAGTTCTGCGGGAAATATTTCCCGACTGATGTTGGACTCGGGACACATATAGGCAAAGTCCATGGTTCAACAGAAGACGAGAAGCGATTCCCTTGTCATATTTGCAAGAAACGGTTTATGACCGGGGGTCAGCTCAAGGTCCACATAGGAATCCATTTTGGGGTCAAGCACAAGTGTGGATTTTGTAATTTTACGAGTACCCAACAAGGGCCTATTTATACACATCAGTTGAATGGAAGCTGTTCAGGATTTGATGGAAAAGTGGAGGGTAGACCGAGAACAATTTTGGTGGAACCACAGCCGGGATCAAGTGGAACGTTTCCTCAAGAAGACGTTTTTGATATGAATGGAATGAATATTTTGGATCAAGTTATAATTTAATGAAATTAAATGTGTAGCTTATGACATTTTGTGACATTTTATAGACTGTTTATTTTATTTATTTACCCAAATTCATTAAAATTCCACAATTTGATTGTATATAAGATAACCTTCCTTATTGTAAGATCTCTTTCGTAAGTAGTAATTCTTTCCATTTACACTGAATACTTGTAACTCATGAAATAACTCCCAAATATTTGACCACACAATACTTATTCCTTTTGTCGCGTAGTTGTAAACCTCGACAATCTCTCCTTCGGACTCATAACGCCACGGCTCACGGCAACGAATAATTAAATGCTTTATAAATGGAAATCTGAGGAGAAAGGCAAAATGAGTATTTTTATTACCCCAATCATACTTTAATTTTACTTCCAACGCTTGCAAGTTTGAAGTTGCATAAAGACAAGTTGGCAAACTCAGAATTTCTTTGACCTTTATAGCTGTCTTAAAGGACAGTCCTAAAAAGTGAAAATTTGGGGCAACTTTAGCAAACCCATTTACAATTTTTATGATGCCTTCAAGGCACTCTTTTTCCTTATCCTCATACTTTATTTTTAAGCGGAGCTTCCTCAAATTTTTAAACGCTTCGAGATTTCTTGAATTAATTAACTCCATTTCAATTGTTCCAATTTCAAGCTCAGTTAAATTTGGCCAGTCGAATTTTGACGCTATAAGAAAGCTAATTGTATCATTAACGCACAGGTAGACCAATTGCTTGGAATACTTTGAGCAGAGTGAAGACGTTAACAGAGGATTTTCAGTCACGTCTAAATCTAACCTATGCAACTTGGGCAATTCTGGTAACTCTGTCAGGTCTATCATTTTACTCTTTTTGTATCTTCTTTGATGGGACTCGGTTATCTGTAGTGATCTTAGATTCGGTACAAAGTTAAGGATTTCAAGTGTGACCAAATCCCTAGATGAAGAATTCTTCTTTGGCTTGAGGATCCGGTTTTTTTCGCTGAGACAGAGATATGAGATATTTTTTCCAAATGATTCCAAAAGTAACTTTATCCCATCCCAAAACACCGCATTATCATCATTACGATACTGTCTGTACCTATTACGTGTCGTTGTAATGTCAATTAATTTAATTTTGAACGGGTTATTTGAATTAAAAATGTTTTCTAGTTTCTCCTGAAATGAATCATCCAATTCGTAAACATCATCATCCACTTCGTTAAAATCATCCCTTTCGCTGAAGTTAGTCCACTGAAAAAAGTCTGTAAAATAGTCGTGTTTAGGACTCTGAAGATAACTACGGGGTTTGAAACTGGCGTCCAGATAAGGTTGCGATATGGATTGGTCTTCGATCAATTTGTCAACTTCCATTTTCCACTTTTTGCATACTTCTCGGCAAATAAGCAAATCATCTAGTTCCAAATTATTGGCAAGGATGGGAATAATCTATGAAGAATTACGAGATAAGTTTTAATTTAATAAAATGACATTACAATAATAATTTAATTTAAAATCAACCTTATCAAAAAGCCAAGTAGTTTTCTTTTGATTTAGAATGTCATGAAAAAGGCGACAAGTGTTGTTGGCATTCAGGAGGTCCACCCCGTCTCCCAAATTGTTGAATGCGTGAGTCCACATCTTTATATAATTTTGATTAAAATACTTTATTTAATTAATAATTAATATTTTTACTAACCTCCTTGGGAAGTATTAGTGTTACATTGCCCTTGTGCGAGCTCCTTTTAGAATTTTGGACCCTTGTTTCTACCCCGTTTCCAGACGTCGTCGAAGGATTAGCCGTCTTTCTCAATTTTAATTCTTGCAGTTTCTTATGCCGCTTATTAATTTCTAACATTACAATTGCAAGAGTTGCTTTTAAAGCTGCTATTTTCCTTTTCGCTTTCCTTTCTTTCTTGTTAAACCGTTGGATTACCGCGTCGAAATTATATTCCTCCATTTTAAACTTAATTTTTTTAATAAACAAAATGCTATATTTCAGCTCACTTCTTGTTTGCCTCAAAGCATCTTTCAAGAAAACTTTCGCTTGAATTCTTTAGCTTTTTTATTGCCCTCTCAAGGGCATCTCTAACTTTCTACTGAAATGCTATTCATGCAAGACTCTTCCAGCAAGAAAAACAACTTGTCTCACTCTCGTTCTAGGAAAAATTATGGGACAAAGGAAAGGGCAAATGATAACGGGACATTTCAGTGACCTATTTACTCAGCCACTTAGCATTGTATTGTGCAGAGGAAATTCTTGCAACACATCTTGTTCGTAGAATGAGTTTGCCTTAAAAAGTAACTGTTAGTTCTATCCAAAAGTATTTTACAGCTTTGTGGTAAAAAATGAGAATATTCGAAATCCATCTTATCCATTTTTGGAGTAACTCAATAAATTATGGAGTCTATACCATGGACGTAGAAATAAATATTGTAATGCTGTAAATAAGTAGCTTGTTTAAAACATATTCTTGTTTATTGATATCTGGTAATTACTCTTTAATTAAATTGTAATTTCAACTATTTATAATTTTGCTTCAACATGAATGGCAACAATTGGATCCCAATCATCACTATCCGGCTCATGGCTAACGACAATATTTGCTGTTCCATCAGCTTCCACAATAATTTCCTTTCCAGTACATAAATCACCCTCCTTATTCCCGGAAATGACATCACAATACCGGCCTTCAGGAAGGAACGTCTGCAACTTCTGATTAAGCTGGTGGTTATCCCCATTAATGGCAATGAAACCTCTTGCTTCTTCTCCTGGGTTTCTCCTACTGAACGCAATTTGGTTGTTGCCATTATCCCACCATGCATCCACTCCAGTCCCAACAGCCACGTTTCGAAACCTGACCAAGTTGTAAATTTGACGCCAGCGGTGCTCGCAAATCCAATTGTTCCCACAGGAATAGTCGGGGTTACGGATGATTGGAAGAGTATGACCTGTTTCTTGGAGGAAAGCCGTGGTTAGTAGAGAGATCAGTAACATTTGCTAAAATCCCTTCGATATCTGCTGGCCACATGTGTTTACTCGCATCAAGTCTGAAGCCGGCTACTCCATACCGAATAAGCTTATTTAAGAGATCTGCAGTATGGCCCCGAACATAATCGGTGCCTTGGTCAAGGTCTACTAATCCCTCATTCTCGTTCTGGGTCCGGAGCTCGCAGTTCCTCACTTGGTTAATATCATTGTAGTCGTCAATCTTCCCCGAGGGGGTCAAGCATTTCCCATTATGCTGACCGTTGAAATCCCTCCAGGAATATTCAGGGAAGGTTTTAGTCGTTGCGTCGAATGAGCTTCCTCCAGTTCCAACGCCTGAGATGGTGTCCGCAGTCATGTGGTTGATTACAGCGTCGACGTAGACCCTCACACCGGCAGCGTTGCAACGCCTAACCATCATGGAGAACTCTTCTTCCGTTCCAGATCGTGTTGTTAGGACGTTGTATGAAACTGGCTGGTATCTTTCCCACCAAGGTCGGAATGGATTGGTGAACAAGGCGTTCTCTGTCACCGGGGAAGTCTGCAAAGCAATTAAAGTATTTAATTTATTTTTATCTTCAAAGCTTAACTTTTTCCCCGTCTATTTACCTGAACACCTCCATAACCCATTGGCCCTAGAAAAGTCTCACATTCCTCCCCAATTTCGTTCCATGTCCATTCAAACAAATGAACTATTGTCGTCCTATTCCCCACGAAGTAAGGGTCCCACTGCGCCAGAGCGGGGGCAACTAGGGCAAAGATGAGAATTAGCTTCATTTTATTCTTTTCCTTTCACCTTCTCAATTCAAACTTAGGGTTTCAACTGATCTTTTAGAGAAATTCGGATCCAATTTATGGTTTGGAAATGGGAACGAGATGAAGGTTAAATTGCACAACGTTTATGTAACCTTTCAATTGACAATTTGACAATCGTCATTGATTTTGATAAGTGGAAAGTGGAGCGTGGAATTAATACGTAATGAGTTAGGCAACTCTGCTGATAATTTTTGAGTAAACAGATCAATTCACGCCATGAATGCATGTAACAGGCAATACCACTTGTCGAAAAATTTATGTAATTTAATATCTACTTTTTAAGCCAAGGATTGAGATAAACAATTCATATTTAAAAAGTGGGGATAAGTTTGCTTCGGTCATCAGATCATGCGATGCTTGTTGAACCATTTCAATGACCGAAGCAAAATTCCAACAGTGACGTTTTCAAGATAAATGATATGTTCATGATGATAAGGGCCATGCGGTAATGTCATGCTAGGATTTTTCAGAAAAGGCATTTTATTAAATCAATCATTGACATATTAAAAATGATATTCAACCCAATTGTTGCTTATCACTTTTTATTCATGTAAATGTTTAAGGAATGCTTTTATTATTTTAAATTATATAAATTATATACAAAAATCAATCAAATTTTACAAACCTGCTAAACTTAAATAATTATACTTTGTTAGATTTCTTGTGTAATTCCTTCCATTAACAATGAGTTCGCGAAGATCAGGTAAAAGCTTCCAAATATTTGATCCCGTCATGCTTTCTTCTTCCACTGTAAACTTATAAACTTCAACAATTTCTTCCTCTAAAGCTTCATCATTCCATGGCCTATGCCCACAGCTAATAATTAAATTCTTTATTAATGGAAATCTTAGAAGAAATGCATAATGCGTCTCCTCATCTCTTTCATCTGCCATCATCTCAACTTCTAAAACTTGCAATTTCGAACTTGCGTAAAGATGCGCTGGCAAATTTGTGATTTCTTTCATCTTAAACGCTTCATTTATTTGTAGGTGTAAAAAGTGAAAGTTTGGAGAAACTTGAACAAACATATTTACAATTTCAAGAATGTTCTGAAGACATTCATCTTCATTGTGCCCAACTACTATGTTGAGCTTTCTTAGATTGCCAAAAGCTGTGAGATTTTTCGAATTAATCAAAGCCATATCAAGTTTTTCAAGGTTAAGCTCAGTTAAATTCGGCCAGGTAAACTTTGACGCTATTAAAAAGCCGATTGTGTTATTAACCCCGAATAATTTCAATTGCTTGGAATACTTTGAGCAGAAAGAACGAACTAAAACATTGTCGTTTACGTCTAATGCTAACATTTCCAACTTGGACAATTCAGGGAATTCCATCATTTCACCCTTTTTATATCTATCTTCTGGAAGAACGTTTGGGCTACCTCTTATTCGGAGGGTCCTAATATTCGGTATGAAATGGAGAAGGTCTTTTGTGACCAAATCCTTTGATGAATTTTCTTGTGAAGCTTTTAGAATGTTGAGATCACCAGATGTGAACTTGAGGCAAGAAACATTTCTTCCAAACTGCTCTAAAAGCATTTTGATTCCATTCCAAAACGCTATAATATTTCCATTATCCTGGGCCAAGTCATAAAGCGCGTCCTCAATGTCAACCACGTTCATTTTAAAAGGGTTACTTGAATTATAAATGTTTTCTAGATTTTCTTGAAATGAATTATGATCCAAGTCGTGGAGAGTGGTTAATCCAAACAAGTTAGAATATAGGTGTTTGGGATGGTGGTAGTAATTATCAGGGTTGAAATTGAAATCGAGGTAGGGCCTTGAATTTGATTCTTTGTCAATGAATTTGTCAACCTCAACCTTCCACTTTTTGCATACTTGACGACACAAAAGGATGTCATCTAACTCCAAATGGTCAGCAAGACAAGGAAGTACCTTGAAGAATTAATTACTTTAGTTACCAAATGAGTTATGTTTAAAAATTATTAAAATGATCAATATTTACCTTATCAAAAAGCCAAGTAGTTTTAGTCGGGTTCAAAATGCCGTGAAAAGTGCGACAAGTATCGTTGGTGTTGAGGATTTCAATACCGTCATCCAAATTGCTGAATATGTGGTCCCACATCTAATAAAAATTTATTTTAAATAATAAATTTAATTTAATAAATTAAAGTAATATTTTACTAACCTCTTTGGGAAGTATTATTGTAGCAATTCTGCCCTCATTAAGTTCTCTTTTTGGCTGTTTGGCCTTAACCACTTTTTCGACAGGCCCAAGAACACCAGCATTATTTTTTATTCTTAATTGTATTAATTCCTCTAACTCAAACCGCAACTTAAGTTGTGTACTTGCAACTGTAAGTTCTGTCTTCAAAGCCTCGATTTTCCTCTTCACTTTCTCCTCTTTATTGTTGAGCTTTTGAAGGATTACGTCCATTTTATACTCCAATTATTATAGCAAATGTTAGTGCACAATTTACTTTATAGCGCCTCACAATACCCCGTGCGTTTTTTTCACTTTAAGTTTTAAGCTCCTGTGCCCTCTCAACCAACAACTTTCTACTAATAGCTACTCGTGCAAAAGCAGCTTGTTTAACTAGCATTTTAAGAAAAAGGTTTTGGAGAAAGGACAGGGCAAATGTTTAACGGGATCCTTCAATGACCCTTTTACAATACAACAGTTACTTGGCATTATACATGCATAAAAGTGAATAAATCGTCGCAAGATCAAACCCATTTTTCATTCTTTCGACCAGACGCATCCATTTTAACTTATCCTTAAATCTATTTGTGTACGCCATTTGAATTGAATAACTTGCATGCATTCAAAACATCTATTTTTCTCTGGCATTTTTCAACTAAAAACATTTGAAAGCAAATTCAAGGTTATCCTGACACTATAAAAATTCATTTAAAATAAATTATTATAAATTCAAATCATTTGAATCAAACGGTTTAATTTTGAAAATAGAGTTGGAGTTGTCACTCACACTGAAATTTAAATAACCAAAAGTGGAGTGACATCGACAAGTGGACACAAATAGTTTTAGCAGATGGAATCCTTAATTGTCAATGCATTGTCATTTAATACATGATGTTTTAAATTATATATTCTGCGATATGAAATGGGCAAAATTGGAATTCAAGTTACAATAACAATATATTTTATTAAATATCTTTAATGCAAATGCCATATTTAGCGAAAAGGAAAAGTCATTTAATACTCTACTAGTTGTAAAAAATATTTGACCTATCTGTCCACAACAACATTTTGACGCCATCCGTGGCACGGATTCCGTGCTATAAAACAGTCAGAAGCCTTAGCTCTGGTTATTTCAAATCATTAAAATGAGCATTGAAACAAAACTACTAAACGAGTTAAATCTCGTGGCTCACTCAAGCCTGAAATGGATTACAGGAATTCCCTTTACTTGGAGCCCATCTAGTAAACTCTTTAAAAATAATCCAAAACCTTTCTTATCCTCAGCAATCGTCAATATTCTAGGAGGCATCTGGTTTGCATCTCATTTTCTCCAGTTAAACAAATACTCTAGTGGGTACACTTTGCTTAAGGTAGTTTTACCCTTGTTTGTTTATGGGACTACGATAATTGGAATAATTTCACTAAAAATTTATGTTGATTCCTACCTAATGGATGGTTTCAATAATGCGTTTGTACGACTAGATAAAAAAGGTGGAGAAAATCGGAAACTGGTAAAGATTGCGCAAATTACGTGCAAAATATGTAGAATAACTTTGACAAAGATTGTTTTATTGGTTCTCCCTTTGGGAGCTGTATTTGTTCCAGATTTCCCTGCTAATATTTTAGCCTGGTTGCCATCAAGTTTGGTTGAAATTTTAATTGTCTTTTTAGCAAACCTTTTGTTTTACAGCTTCGTTGTAAAATATTGGGTTATCTATCTCATCCAAATTATCTCAGGTTGTGTGGGAATCTCATTAGCCATTTTGCATTCTGGGAGTAAAATGATAGAAGATTTTCAAAATGGGATGAGATTATACAAACAAGTGCAGATTTTGACAGAAATGTTCAATCAGCTGTGGTCAAACTGTTTAGTTTTGTTATTGATTCATGCCATGATCATTCAAATATTGAGTGCTTATTTTATCCTGACTGAAGGGAAAGATTTGGGTATATTCTTACAAATCTTTTTCTCTGTTGGGGTAGTCAATGGGTTAATTGCTTTGTTGATATTGTTCTTGTTTTGTGGCGTGGTTCATGAAACATCCAAGAAATGTTTGGATAAATTAAAGAGAAAGTGGGATTGGGGTTTGGATAGGAAAGCAAAGCAGATTAGGAAAGAGCTAAAGTCCTTGCAGGTTGTTAAGGTGACGTTTGGTTTGACAAATTTTATTGAAAAGTTGACTCCTTACAATTATCAACATTTTGCAACGTCTATGACTGTAGATTGCGTGCTTGTAAAGAAAGCTTAGTGGAATAAATAGTAATTATTAATGTATGATTGCCTAAAATAAAATAATTGTATTGTTTTGTAAAATAGTAATTTAGTAAAATAGTATTTTTTTCAAATTCAAGTTCCTTTCTAAAATAAAATGTATCAAAATAAATTGCTAATTTAAATGATCACATCTTCCAAAGCGGTTTATTATGATGATGGATGTGTAGCTGTCATTCACGATTAAATTTAAAAAAGACAAACGTTGATGACATGCGGAGACAAATCGTTTATAATTTAGACAGGTTTGATTTCTTTGATTGGCAATTGCCAATCTATGATGATTTAAATAATTCTGAAATAGAAAATAAAGCAAACTTGAGATTCGATTTTGACACTGCGAAAAATCTGTTTTATTAATAACAGTTTAATTTATTAAATATTTTTATCTTGCAAATGTAATATTTAACGGACAATTTCATGCTCTGCCTGACAATATCCAAGTAATTAATTAAATTGTATTTAGATGAAGTTATTCCATATCTCTCTTTCCACATCATTTTGACTATAAGTTTTGTAATTAGAAACTTGCCATCCGTGCTTTAAAACAGTCGAAAACCTTATCGCTGGTTATATCAAATCATTAAAATGACTTTAGAAACAGAACTATTCAACGAATTAAATCTCATTGCTAATTCCAGTTTGAAATGGATTACGGGAATTCCGCTTGCATGGAAGAGTCAATCTAAGCTATTTAAAATAAACCGGAAACCATTCTTGATCGCAGGAGTGATTTTAATTCTGGGAGGAATCATATTCCTATTCCGTTTTCTCCAAGTACTTAAATATTCCAGTGGGGATATGTTGCAAAAAGCAATTTTACCGATATTTATTTATGGCACTATTGTAATTGGAATTTCCTCATTAAAAGTTTATAAAAATGCAGATCTTATGGTTGATTTCATCAATGACATTGTATGTCTTGATAAAGAAAGTGTGGAAAACCGGAAACTCTTAAGAATTGCATTATTTACGTGTAAAATATGTAGAATAACTTTGACCAAGATTACCCTGCTGATTCTCCCTTTGGGAGCTGTCTTTGCGCCAGATTTCCCTGCTAATGTTTTAGGCTGGATGCCATCAGGTTTGGTTGAAATGTTAATTGTTTCTGTAATAAACTACGTATTTTATAGCTTTGTAATTAAATACTGGATTCTTTATTTGGTCCAAATTATCTCCGGTTGTGTGGGAATATCATCGGGGATTTTACAAGCGGGGACAAAGATGGAAATAGAAAGGGAATTTGAGAATGGGATGGGATTATACAAACAAGTGCAAATTTTGACAGAAATGTTTAACCAACTTTGGTCAAACTGTTTAGTTTTGTTATCAATCCATGCTATGATCTGTCAAGTATTGAGTGCTTACCACATTCTTAGTGGAGGGAAAGATCTGAGTGTTTTCTTGCAAATATTTTTCTCCGTTGGGGTAATCAATGGGTTGATTGCGTTGTTAACGCTCTTCTCCTTTTGTGCAGTGGTTCATGAAACGTCAAAGAAATGTTTGGATAAATTGAAGAGGAACTGGGGCTTGGATGGGAGAAAACCGAACAAGATCAGGAAGATGCTAGAGTCCTTACAGGTTGTCAAGGTTAGGTTTGGATGGACGAATTATGTTGAGAAGTTGACACCTATTACTTATCAACATTTTGCTACGTCAAGAATTGTGGATTGCGTGCTTGTAAATAAGTAATGTATAGGAGCATTTAGTCAGTAAGCAAAGTACGTAAAAATAAATGTATTTGAAAATACGTCCGGAGAAACTGGTTATTGTAATTATTTTCCAACGTGACTTTCAAACTACTTCTCGTAATGTCACAATCATCAAATTAATCATGGAAAATGAAAGCTATAATTACATGCTTACGCTGAGATTAAATTCTTTCATCTTCACCGAAAGTTGATAGCTTTCCAGGTATTGACCAAACAGCTAACTACTTTTGCTTATCTCCCAAAAGCCAATTACTCAATTTTTGACTAATTAAAAAGCCATGTTTTCTTATCAACATTTATCGTAGAATATTGAACGGTTTTGGTGAAATGACATTTGCAAGGTGAAAATAAGAGCAGTGATTGTATCAAATTATTTCCATTTTGAAATTGGAATTTGAGCAAAATGGGTCTCCGATTCTTTCTCTCACTTTCTTTTATATTAACGGTGGCAACTGCCGTCGAGTTACCAGAAAGGAATGACTCTCAACCGCTAAAATGGTGGCAGGAAGACGTTGTGTATCAAATCTACCCAAGATCCCATCAAGACTCGGATGGAGATGGAGTTGGCGACTTGAAGGGGATTGAGCAGAGGTTAGACCATTTTGTTGATATTGGAATCAAATCAGTCTGGATCTCTCCAATTTACAAAAGCCCAATGGTGGACTTTGGATATGATATAGAAGATTTCATGGATATTGATCCTATATTTGGAACTATGCAAGATTTTGAGTATTTAAAGCGTGCCATGGACGCGAGAGAGATCAAGTTAATCATGGACTTTGTCCCGAATCATTCGAGCGACCAGCATGAATGGTTCCGAAAATCTATCCAAAGGGAAGAACCTTACAGCAATTATTATGTTTGGCGTAATAAGACTGGAGATAATGAAAACGGTCCGATTCCTCCAAATAATTGGCTAAGCGTTTTTGGTGGGTCTGCATGGAGATGGAATGCTGAGAGGGGACAATTCTACCTCCATCAGTTTACTGCTGAACAACCTGACCTAAACTTTGAAAATGAGGCGGTGATCCAAGAAATGCTTCAAATCATTACGTTTTGGTCACAAAAAGGTGTAGATGGATTTAGAATAGATGCTGTCCCTCATTTGTTTGAGGATCAAAATTTTGAAGATGAATCTTTTAACCCAAATCCACCCGAGGGTGCTCGGTGCACTCCATTGTTTGATCATTCTTGTCTTGTCCACGACAAAACATATAACCTCCCGGGGGTATTCGTAGTTCTCCGTCGCTTCAGACAGTTACTAGATGTCTTATCTGAATCTGATGGCAAAGAGCGAGTAATGATGGTTGAAGCTAGCGTCCCTACACTTGATATGCTTTTCGAGTATTATGGAACCGAAAGCCAGCCCATTGCACACTACCCATTTAACTTCGAATTTATCAACAGAATCAGATCCGGATTTAATGGAAACAACATACAAGATTTGGTTAATGAATGGTTTGAGAAGATGCCAGCGGGGCGAACTGCAAATTGGCTTTTGGGGAACCATGACAATCATCGTGTGGCAACTAGATTCTCTGAAGACATGGTTGATCCTTTAAATATGATTAATTTACTTCTTCCTGGAAGTGCAGTGACCTATTATGGAGAAGAGATTGGGATGAGTGATCATTCAGACATAAGCTGGGAAGAAACAAGGGATCCTCCAGCTTGTAATGCAGGTCCAGATAGGTATAAAGAGTTTAGCAGAGATCCAGAAAGGACGCCAATGCACTGGAATGGAGAACGAAATGCGGGCTTCTCCAGCGCTGATAAAACTTGGCTCCCAATGCAGCCAGACTTCCGTGAGGTTAATGTGGAAAGCCAGCTTATCTCCGAAATGCCATCTCATCTCCAAATTTACAAAGAGATTATGAAGTTAAGGAACACTGACGTATGGAGATATGGCTCATTAGAGTCGTTTTCTATTGATGGGGGAAAATTGTTTGGATTTGCAAGGTAATTAATTATTATTTTTCTATAATTAGTTATTTAAAAGTTTCATATGTAATGATTTATTGTAGAATCTACAAGGAAGAAGGCTTCATTTATTTGGGCAATTTTGGCACGGAAACAGCAACTGTTAATTTGACAAGCATTTTCAAGAATATTCCGGAAGTAGCCACGGTCCAAGTGCTTTCCAAAGACTTTCTTCCTTCAACCCCAATTGGTTTAGATGTCAGAACAAGTGATATCACAATTGGTGGGAGGCATGCGATGATCCTCGTCTTCCCAAGTGTAGGCGGAGGTGGTGGTGGCTATGACCAAATTTGCAACAATGAAACATGGACATGCAGAGAAGACTTGAGTTGCATTAATGGCAAGTGCGCTTGCCGCTTCCCGGACCATCAATTTTATGATAATTCCCAAAGAGTTTGCATAAGCATGGTCCTTGGCCCTTGCAAAGTTAATGATTTGGAGTGTCAATGCACCGAAAACAGTGAATGTACCGGAGACATCCTTCCCGAATGCGTTTGTCAAGAAGGGTATTCACGTCATGAGAGGAAATGCCTGGCTCAAGTGGGGACGAAGTGTGAAGTAAACGATGACTGTTTTGGAACTGGAAATGAGAATGATAAAAACCCAATTTGTAAAGAGGATGTTTGCTCTTGTGCAGACTTGGAGGTTTTTGATGATGCAGTTGGTAAATGCAGGGGACTTGTGGGAGCCATTTGTGGCCATTCTAATGATACTTGTATTGATGGGGTGGAGTGCGAATTCTTTGTTGAGGATGAAGGCATTTGTCGTTGTATGAATGGGGAGCCGACTTCAGATAGAAGATGTCGTTAAAATAATTAAATGGCAGAATATATATAATTTTAAGCAATTTGTCAAACTCTGATTGTTACTAATAAATTTATATTCCGAAATATCCCAATTGTCAAAAATTCATACAAATTTCATACGAAAAGGCGTCGTTGAGAGGAGCAGCTTTTCTTTGTTGCGCGTGTGCTTTTTCTGATCAGCTGCTTTTTCATTGCAAACAAAACAAAAGTCGAATGACTTGGATCACTTTCTAAAATTTAAGCAAATTTAATTTCGCAATTAATTAAAATGAAAGAATTTGAGAGTGAAAGTTGTGTCTTTTGTACAAACTGTTTTGATATGAAACCTGATATTAATTGTGAAGCAGGCGAAGCATTTGAAAATTTCAAGGGAGGTTTTAATCTATTTTGTAAATTGTTAGGAGTTAATGTTAATTGTGATGGATGGAGTCAACCGTGTTGTGAGGAGTGTTTGGAAGCTTTAAGGAATTTAGTAAAGTTGGAGAAGATAATTGTGGAAACTAGGGTAAGTATAAACTGAGCAATTTACTTTTAAATTATTGATAATTGTTGCACAATTTGTAAAACTGTCTTTGGTTTGATTAGGAAAGGCAAACTGAAGTTGTCCAGCTTTTGAGAGCGGTGACGGTTGTGGTATTGGGGCTAGGTTAGATTTAGCTCGTAGTATGAATTGCTCCTCGTGAGCCCTGTCTTTCTTGTAATCCTCTCTTTCTGGACTCTGCGAG
>JAHZMU010002817.1:0-11465 GCA_027743725.1 Rambutsinella grinnellia | reverse complement strand
TTTGGGTTTGCTCTTAAAAGATGTTAACTTTTATCTAAGCCACAATTTCTAAGCAAAACATGATGTAATCATCTCGTGAATTTGTGAATTAAGTAAACTCTATTTTTAATATGAAACTGGAAAAGTCTGGTTGACATAATCAGCTCTTTGTCATATCAAAAAAGAGAGGCTTGACCCAACACCCGATCAACGGTAAAAATATCATTCGAGAAGCAAAATTAAAATATCAGTTTTAGTCAGCAAATCGATTAAAGTTGATGTAACTAGACTGCATTGAACCCAAAGTCCTACCGCAAAAACTGAGCTCATATGATGTTTTTGATAATTTTATTGCTAGCCAAGCAAAAATCAATTAAATAACAAATACGTCATGTCATTTCACATGCAATTAAACTCAACAAATAGGAACAAACACGGTTCAATAGTATTAAATTTATGGGGCACTCTGAGACGTTAATAAACAAAGTCATAATTTTCTTTAGCATTTTCTTGGCTCATCTTAAAAAGTAGTTGGCTTATGAAAAAGCAATTATTGATGCCATCTCTTGTCGATTTCATTTAAAAATAGTTAAAGTGTGAACGAGTCACAATTTACTTGTCTCCACATTTAAGAAAGTGGATGGTCAAAGTACACTCTATCTTCAAGATAGTATCTTGTTATGAGGAAATCTCATGTCTTTTTACGCAACCCGTTAATAGTTTTCAGCTGGAAACTCTCATCCTCTCTGTTCCAAACAGTTCAGTTTTTACCCGGGTAGAAGATGAAGATTGGCATATTAGGAGCAGGAATAATCGGAGCTAATACAGCTCTCCAGGTTCAATCTGAATTCCCTAATACGCAAGTTACTGTGATTGCCGACCAATTTGGGGATGACACTTTAAGCTCAGGGGCCGCAGGGATATTTAGACCAGGCACTAACTTCAATGCGGGGGATGAGGAGACAACCCAGTACGTTTTTATATAAAGAGATTTGACTTTTGACTCTAATTGACTTTTATATGGCAGGAGATGGGTGACAGATTCTTACAATTTCTACAATGACATCCTCCATTCGGATCGCGCCTTTGAGGCAGGCGTTATGGGGGTCTCGGGCTACATTTTGTCTTCAAAGACGGCATCTATTACGAAGGTAAAAATTGAGAAAATGAATTAATTAAAGATAAACAGCTCATCTCTTTGTGCAGAATCACTTTTTGGAAAAGCTCCTCCCCATCTACCGCTCAGCCGATGAAGAAGAGCTTGACCTTTGCCCTGCGCCAGAAAATTCTCGGTGGAATTACGGAGCTTTCTTCCACACGATGGTCATTGAGTCCAGCTCTTTTCTGCCTTGGGCTTTGAAAATATTTAAGAGCCGAGGCGGTCAAGTGAAGGAAATGAAGATTGAAAGCTTTGGAGACTTAATTGACTACGATTACTTAGTTACAAAACTGAAGTGGACAAGTACGACTCGACTGGTATTTGGGAGAGGTGCACAAGCCTCTTGCCTAGCTTGAAGAGGAGTGAAATTGTTAAGGAATTTGTGGGCCTAAGACCTTACAGGGATCCTGTTAGATGTGATGCAGAAGTTGTTAAAGAAGGCTCGAAAAGAATGGTGCTTATTCATCAATATGGACATGGCGGGTATGGCATTACGACCGGACCGGGGTCGGCAATTCATGCGACTAAGAAGCTCAAAGAAATTGTGCGAAGTGGAAAGGTTATAAGGAATAAAATAAAATCGAAATTGTAATTGAGTAAATTGAGAGAATAAATATTTATTAGAATTTAATAGCAAGTTTTGCGAATGAAATGGAATTCTGCTACAAGCTCAGAGAAAGTTAGCGGTAACAGCGGTTAGCTCCTCATCTCTGGTTATAAATTCTTCATTTAGTTATTTCTGAGGACCCACTCCTCCCTAGTGAAACAAAAGCCTTTCCAACCCGAAATCCGTCCTATGTCAAAGTTAATGGCTTTCAGCGTTTCAACCTTCTCCCAAACATTCGAATCATATGCAAGAGCCCTGCCGAGATCGGGGTTATACTTATTCCAGATGTCTTGTAAGGGAACGCCATCAAAGAAATCAATAGATTTTTGAGCATCTGCATCATGACAAATTTTACCAGCTCCATTATCAGCCAAAGTAGTCCTTAGAATTAGAGACTCCAACCCAGTCATATATTCCAGAAAATTCCAAGATACTTTTGTGGTCCTCCAATATCCAAACCCAAGCTTCAATTCAAATGCGGTTATATTTGCATTGAAGAATTCTTCCGCTAGGACTGCTCCAGTTTCAGAAATACGAATTCCGCAGCCTCCGTTGATGGAGAGGTTTTTGATCTGCTGCAAATGCTGGATGCTTTGGAGAAACAGGTCAATTTTAAGATGTTGCTGTTCACCAGTCCACATCACATCAATCTTTAAAGTTTCCAATGGACACTGCAGGGCTTGGAAGGCTGCATACGTCGTGTCAGATACTCGAATGCCTACGTCCAGCGTCTTCAATGCTCCAAATGTCTGAGAATTTATTCCGTTCTCTTGTAAGCTCAAATCAGCGAATCCAACTCGACCTACAACTCTTCCGAAATATTTTAAGTGTTCCAACTGGGGTCCATAAGCTCTTAAGACACGGTCCGCGGTCATTTGATTTCCGCACAGGATACTCAAAGTTCTTAGCGTGGGAATGTTGGGAGGATCCGCGTCTTCTGCATTTGCATTTGGTTGAAAGTGGAAGCAATATTCCAAACTTTTCAAGTTTGGCGTGAATGGCAGCAGAACAAAGGGGGAGATGCCAGTGATTTCAAGGTTCCACACGAGATCCCCAAACATTTGCATAAATTCGGTCGCTCTTGCTTCGTATGGAGCCACTTCTTCTGCTTTTAAGCACACCTTCCTTGCCAGAATAGGGGTCAGGGGTGAGTTTTCAAATCTCGTCATAAATTCTTCAATACCTTCCGTAGTTTCAAACGTCAAGCGAGGGCAATAATCTGACTTTTCCAGATATTCCTCGATAGAGCGACGCCAAGATTTACAAATCCGGGCTTTGAGCACTTCAGATGAGTCAGCGAAGAAGGGCATAATTAATGGAATGATGGCTTCAAACTTCCAGTTTATCTCATTGAACCCGTAGTGCTGATCATTAAGCAATCTCTTAAATGGCTTGCACAAAGTGCTGAGGTTGAATAGATCCTGTGGATTCAAATACTTGAACACCTCGGCCCAGCACTAAAATTTGAAGTGAATTAGATTTATGCTATGAATTGGGTCAATTGAATTTTTAGCAAAGGTTTAATACATCGTAGTATAGAATGTCAAGCGCTGCAATGGCTCCATTGGCGTCAGACATTTTTCAGATCACGTTTTGTGAAATCAGGTGAAAGGTTTTGATAAAGTTTTAATTCTACTAGTTTTACAAAAAAAATCTCAATGCATCGACTATCTTGGAAAATGATTATGAAAGTGAATAAGTTTTTTATGCAATTATTTGCGTCATGAAGCTTCATTTTGAAACAATTGTCTTAGCAGCTACATCATGTCGACCCAACGATAACATGGGAATATGACGTTTCGGAATAGTATTCAAGGTCAGCATGAGGATAGGCTTACATTTCTCTAATTTGTCTTGTCGGAGTGGATGAAAAGGGGAGAGTATTCAAGAATCTTTTGGGGAATAGGGAGAGATTAGTGACGACTTATGATTTGCAACTTTGCTAGATATCCTCAATTCGGAAGGGATGAAGAATGACAGCATTGAAAGGAGAGAAAAGGAAATTGAAGATGATATTCCACGCGGAATCAGTCTATTCCTTCTCATTCCAAAAGAGAGGACGTGCGACATGGCTGAAATCGACCCGAACTATTGCTCTTGCAGATTTCTTCGACAGCTCAAGACGAATGGAAGCGCAGCTTATCAAGCAGCTTTAATCGGTCGGCTCCATCAGGGTCGAAATTAATTGAGGTTAGATCTCCATTTATGCGCCCTCCACCCAATCTGCCGATGAAATCAAGTTCTAACCTGAAAGATTAGGAGAGAAAAGCAAAGTTGTTGGGACAATCCTCAGGTAAGCTATTCCGGGGGTAATTTAAGACGTTAAATTAATATCGAATTTATTTAGCGAGACATTTTCGAAGACCCTAAAAACTTCTGGTAACCGCTGGAAAGCTAATAGCTGGGATCAGAACAAAGTACGTCGAGCCGGTATAGCCGGAAGGCACAATAAAAACTGTAGTAGCTTATATAAAACTTGCTTTTATTAAAATTCTCAAAATAAATCATTTTTTGCAAATTTCCTCCAACTCTTTATAAATCATTTTGCTCAAATCATCCAACCTAGTCCTGTTCGGAATACAGCCCAAACCTGCCGTTAAATTTATCCTTATATTTCCATTGTAAGAGAGAATTCCAGCGGATAATGCTATAAAAATCATAATCATCTTAACAATTCCATTCCATTAGTAAACATTACTTTACCCATCGAATTCTTCACGATTGGCATCCAAAATAAGACATATTTTACCTCCCACCCTCCCATAATCTCAGCTTTTGCTGGAGGCCCCACAACCTTCGATAGAAGAATAGTACTAGTCCCTTTTGACTTCGAAGTTGCTTCGATAACTTGAATTGGAGTTATGCCAAAATAGTATTTGAACAAAACGGCCGAGATTAAAAGGAGAGGGAATCTAACCATTTTCTTCCATTCTTCATCGAATTCGCTTATCTTCTCTCCCAAATTGGTCACATCTAGTCTCGACTTGAACTTTCCAAATGCATAGTGATTTACGAAGTTCAATTCAGGATGGCCTGGAACAGGCAAAGGACAAAAGAAATGAACCTTTTGTGTATTCCAATCGCTGTGGTACTTCCTAAAATACTTTGAAAGCCCTTGATTCACTCCAGCTAATAAGAGATGGATTATCCCGCAGTTGTAAGCTTGCTAACTCTCTTCAAGTCTTTAATATCCAGTTTAGAACCGAATGTGCTTATCCATTCCCCTCTTGGCTTGTAATTTTCATCCGGGTCGAAGTTAATCGGGGTTAAATCTCCATTTATTAGCATTTCATTAACGTAAACCGATAAAACCGGAAGTTAAAAGGTTGAAAAAGGAGAATAAAATTGATAAATAGCTTGTCTCAAGCTCCTCAAATTTCTTAAGTGATCTCTGAGGTCGCTGGAAATTGGAGGGGAGCGAATGAATTCCGCATAAGGCGTAAAGTAGCTTGACTATTGATGGCCCATCCGCCATTAAATGGTGGACTCTGATGAAAATTAGGGTCGTTTCCTCCGTATAAAATAAATGAATGTCCCAAACAGGTTCTCCTTTGACGAAAGGCTTTTGAAGCAGTTCATCCCCGATTTGTGCGATTGACTCCCCGGTTATCTCGTGAATTTGGTCGGTCATCTTAAAATTTGGTTTCTTTTTCCAAAAGCCAAATCCGCAAAAGATAAAAGGGAAGTAGGCCATTTCCTTGTAATTTCTTTGGCCAGATTTGGTCCTTAAGTCGTACACTGTTTGGAAGAGAGAAGCGACTTGGTCTTTGGTTAGGATCGAGTTGACTTCAATCCCAGCGGTGATAGTTGCTGTGGGGGAAGATAGCTTATCAGTTAGGTAGAGACACCCTCCACTGGGGATGGGGGAGGTGATCTCTTTATCTAATTTGGATAAGAGGGTAATAAACTGCTTGAAGATAAAGAAGGAAATGATTAAGAAGAGAGTTAAAGGGAGAAGGAGAACGTGGAGGGTGACTAGGAGAGGTTTTGATATCATTTTTTGAGAAAAAATCAAAAATTTGTTCACTTTTCGATTACTGAATGGATGCATTCATACGAAAAGCTTCAGCTCAAACCATTTTCCCATAAATATTAGCCGCAAATGGACAATCTCATAAAGAATTGCAAAACATCAATTCTCACAATTTCACTTTTATGAATGGGATCGTGGCTATTTCTATGTTTGAAATCGATGACCAGCAATGGTTGGGTTTTTTGCTTAATAAATTTGAAGATTTGCAGTTTTTTGTAGATATTTTAGAGATGAATTCATTCAAAGTTCGCGAGTGCGTGACATAATCGGAGGTGACAATGCGTTTGACAGGGATTCGGATTGGCGTAACGGGACTTAGGATGCGTGACGGGAACAAAACAATTGGGTAATTAGCCATCTGGTTCACATTAGAACTGATTAGTCATTGCCCTGAATGCCCTGAAAAGATGAAAATGATGTAAAATACGGCATATCAATTCCGAACTTTGTGTCTTCCACATTAGCTTTTTTCTCTCTATAAAAATGTCGATAAGGAAAGTATTAACAGTTTCTCTATTAACATTTAATTTGTTAGTTGGAGCAGTAAAATATGATGATAATTCGGAAGAGGAGAGAAGTAAGGGGGAGGTTGCGACATTAAATAGGCTAAATGCTGGGAGGGCTTATGCGGACAGCAAATTGGGAGGGTTCCGGTATTATGGGACTGGGAGTAAATGTAAGATTGATTATTTTAACTTTAAGAAGAATTTTTAAATTTGAATTTTGTTCAAAGCTGGAAATTCCTTCGCCCCCACGTCCATCCACAAGCAAGCTTCGGACAACAACTATTTTGTAACGACGAAGGGGAACAAAGTGAAAGATTTGGAAACGGCTGGTTCAGGAATGTCGGGGAATTCTGAGAATAATTATATCCAAGTTTATGATCCGCCCACGCCTGCCCAAAATTACATGATGGCGGCGGGAGGAAATGCGATGCAAAACTTGTTGGGGATGGATGAACAAGCTTTTGGGGAAATGGTAGCTGAGACAGGCCATGGCGGAGGGTATGGAGGGGGACATGGCGGAGGAGGGTGAGTCAAATTAATAAAAGCCTTTTTAAAGCTAGTATTAATCTTTTTTAAATATAGAAAAGGCTGCAATTCAGCTCTAGGCCTTTTAGGCGTTCTTGGACTGGCTGCTTATCTTCAGGTAACTTATTTTAATAATTTTCCAGCTTAGTAAATTAATTGGGATTTTTTTAGAATGTTTTACGCAACATGAACATGATGGATAATAATAATGGGGGTGGGGCAAGAAGAGGAAAACGTTCCGTTCATTTTGAAGAAATAGACGGGATGAAAAATCTGGAGGATTTCTTATTCCCAGCGAACGAGACAGAGATGAAATTTGATGAGAAAACGCACAAAAAAGTTATGGAAGAAGTTATTCCCCTTTTGGTAAGGAAGAAATTTAAATAAAAATAGGCACAAAATTAATTATTTAATTTATAGAGCGCAGTAGCCCACGCCAGAGATGGACTTATCCCCATCCATTGCACCCACAGCAGCGTTTGTCTTATCAGCCAAATATTAGCTAAGGAACTGGGCCCTGCTGGTCATTCTGTTGGGATTCGAATCAGGTATAAATCTACTATTTAATTAATCTCATTTTACCCCTATTTAATTTTAATAACGTTTTAGCTCTGCCATAGCCAAACATTTAGCGAAGCTTACTGGCGACGAGCGAGCAGAACAAATCCGGATGATTACAAAAGCCGGAAAGATGGGCAGGAATGGGAGGAATTGTTTGAAAGTCTTCCCAACTTGTAATCGATTGAGGAGGCTGCCTACTTATAATATTCCTTTTTAGATTTTTTTGTTATTTGTGTTGATTTGAGTAAAAAATGCGAATCTTGATTGTAATAGCTGCAATTTGACAATCATTGACCACAAAGGTTGCAATAGTTGCAATAATTCACCAATTTTTCAACCTTGAGCAAATAATCTGCACTATTTACGTTTCTGGTTGAGAATTTAGAAGAGTTTTGGCCATTTAGCTTGCCACAATGGCTCCTAAGAAGTCTCGCGTGAAACAAGAGCTGCTAGCTTACATTTTAGGCTTCCTTCTCTGGCTCCCCATCTTATTCCTTCTATCCCCAATTTACCTCCTTTTCTTTTTCTATTCCAAAGCGATTCATAAAATAGCAAAGGAATTCCATCCCGACCTAATTTCAATCACTAAAATCGACTCTTTCTTAGCCTTTTCCCCGAGCCGTTCCCCCTTTTCCTATTCTTACACATGTCAAGTCTTAAAAATAAAAGGGGACTTAGACTTGACCTCAATCCGGGACCATTTCAATCTAACTTTCTTCACAAAGGAAGATAAAGAGAAATACTTGAATTTATACTGCTATTTCGTAAACTATTTGGGGTATACGTTTAAGAAGAGGGTAAAAAGTTTAGATTTGGACTATCACATTCAAGTTCATGAGTTGGGGGAGGAGACATTAGAAGGGTTTGTGGGGAGGTGGATGGTCGAGCACGATTCTGACTTGAAGCCGGAATGGATGGTCAAAGTAATTCATGAGAAGGGTAATACCTGGGTTATCTTCAAGCTGCATCATGGCTTGTGTGATGGATATACCATCGTGAATTTACTGGGGAAGCTGACGGGAGAGAAAGCCCCTTATCTTTTCAAGGAAGCAGAGCCGCCTTTACCAAAACTGGTAAAATTTATTTATAAATAAATTATTTAGTAATTTAATTTAGATAATTTTTACAGATAAAATGCTTCATCCAAACACCCTTTCTATTAGCAAAAATTTGGGGTGAGCTAGCCAAAACTTGCAAGAATAATTTAGCAAGTCATATCCCTCCTGGACCTGAGACATGGCTTATCTCCTTCTCTTCTCTGAGCCTCGAAACAATCAAAGAAATAAGGAGAGCAACAAACACAAATTTCGTTTCCGTTTTGATGAGTATTCAAATCGGTGCTTTGAAACGTCTCGTGCTTGACTTGGCTAAAGATCGGGATGAAGTGGAGAGAATTGAAAATACCTTCATTGGACATAGTATGGGTTGGCCTAAACATCCAGTCATGACTGGACAAACCGGGATGGCAAATCACTTAACATTAAACACTATAAAAGCCTCCCTCCAAATCCCAGACCCTTTAGAACGCCTCCTCCACCTCGACAACAATTTTAGACTGACCAAATCAAAAGGATACCCAATCATGTCATTTTACACCTTCTTCAATATCGTCAAACTCCAACCTAGTTGGCTTTCTACGAAGCTTATCAGTCAAGACCTGAGTATAATGGGGGTCGAGACAGGGCTGTCGACTTTGCTCTGCTCGTCCAACAGACATTTCCTGCTTGGGAAGCAATTAGAAAATATTTACTTGCCTGTTTTAACCCATTCAACCTTTCCAAGATTGAGTATGAAATATTTCATTACTTGAAATTATTTTATAATTAATTTTAAATTATTTTTAAGAGCTAATGACCGTCCCCGTCTCCCATTCGGGGATATTGGATATCAGCGTGAATGCTTCAACAGCCCTCGTCAAAAACCAGGAGATGCTCGACCGCCTAACGAAGACATACTTCCCGCATGAGTTAGAAGAGCTGAAGAAGCGAGTGGGCAATGTTCTCTATTAATTAATGATTGAACAGGAATAAAAATATTAAAATTAAATTGGTTTTTAATTATTCATGAAATGGAAAAAGTTAAAATATTTAAGTGAGAATGTTATTGAATCAAATGTTATTTAATCATTAAATGATGCGATTGCACCCTTGATTTCAAAAGGGTACTTCATTTTAATATATTTAGCCCGAAAAGTTAAAATTAGCCTTCACCTCCTACAAAGAAATTTTGTCGACCTGAAAAAAACCAGAAAAAACTAATATTTCTTCTCCTAAACTTCCGTTTTTTCTGCCGTCTTTTGATCTCATTTAGAGTAAAGCTATTTCTGTCTTTCTCAACCCAATTTTCTTTGCATATAAAGGTAAGTTTTTCAATTGATTTGATTAACTTTCCATACTCTTCAACCAGTCAAAATCTCTTTCCGGCTCAGGCTTCAAATAAATTCATTTAATTTAAAATGTGGAAGTTGCAAATTATAAGCGTTGCCTTCTTAACATTTGCCTCAGCTAACAACTGCGGCTTCGACAGCCAAGCAAGGATACTCCAACACATCTTCCAAAATTCCAACAAAGACATCCGCCCACCCGGAAACAATGCGACATTAGTCACTGCCAGCATTGCCCTCTCAAAGGTGCTCTGGGTTGACGAAAAACTCCACCAGTTCAGTGTCGACCTCTACCTCCGTATGCAATGGAATGACCCACGTCTCCAATATCAAAAGATGGTCGCAAATTGTCCGAATCACTACCTTTCGATTTTAACCGAAGAGGGAATCGGGAAATTGTGGAAGCCGGATATCTTCTTCCAGGATGAAGTTGAGGGGGAGGTGCACAACGTTGTTGGGAGGAATCAATACGTCCGTGTCCTCCCGAATGGGGATGTTATCCATAATATTAGGATGAGGATGACTTTATACTGCACCGGCGCAGGAAGTCGTCCCGGAGAATTCATGTGCCCTTTGACATTCGGCTCATTTGGCCTAAAAATGCATGACCTCGTTCTGAAATGGATTGAGAATGCGTTTCATGTACAAAAATCTGATATTCTTTTGGAAAACCACGTTTTGGGAGATGTTTTTATTAAAGACGAGGGCTTCTATGGGCCCTGGGGAAGTTTATATTCGAGACTTGTCGCAGAATTACATTTTCTACGGAAAGCATGTTTGGCTTAACTTAATAAAGATTTTGTTTGCAATAATAAAATAACTTTGTATGTTTTTGCTAATTGCTTGATTGATTCTTCACATTGCATAAGTAAATTGCAGAGATGATTGACGAAAACATGTTTGCTTCACTGGAGCTGAAAAGGCGGATGAATATTTATTTAAATTGACTTAATAAATGACCTTTAAATGACGCTTGCAATCCTGAAAAATAGCAGATGTCGCATGCTATTCACGTCATATCACTTGGCAAGAGAGAAACATGTTTGCGTTGAGAGAGGGCTTGACCTTCTCATAACTGGATTGGAATAGCGTCATAGTTTGGTATAAAAAGAGGTGCAATTTTCCATCCAGAGCTACCTTGCAAAGTGCAAACTGAAGAAAACGTTTTATTTTTCAAACCCAAGTCATGTTTAGATTTTCAACGTGTTTATTTCTCATCCCGTTGGTCACAGGCCACCGGCTTTTACTCTCCGACGATGCCTCTTCACCAGTCCAAAAGACAATAAGAGAATTTGAAGAGGAGCTCTACGCCAACGTTTCCAAGTGGAGTTCCACGAGGATAATGCTGCCTCCAGTTACCCCCGACGAGAACGGAGTTGTTGGACCAGTCCAAGTCAAAGTAAACTTTTATGTGCGGGACGTAACATTGAAAGAAGTCGATAAAGACTTGTACGAGTGGACTCTCGACTTGACCTTCAGGCAGAAGTGGAACGATTCCAGATTGATATTTGACTCAAGCCACTACCCAGACTTTAAATATCTCGATATTAGTAATCCGGGTAGCATGAAATCTATTTGGAAACCGGATACCTTCTTCCCTTCAGCTTATTCTGGAGACTTCCATTTCATTACGGGGCCTAATGTCCTCCTCTGGGTTTATCCAAATGGGAAGGTTTTATACAGCTTAAGGATTATATTGAAGCTGCGCTGCC
>JAHZMU010002816.1:0-12254 GCA_027743725.1 Rambutsinella grinnellia | reverse complement strand
GCGATTTTAAATGTTTTGAAGTAGATTTTCCTGATCATGCGGAAAGGTTTCTGCAGTTTGAAATTATGCAGAAATGATTATGCATAAATCGGCGTTATCTTTCCAAAAAAAATTATGCATAACTAGGCACAAATATTTATGCAGAATTCGTTATGCAGACCGTGTTCACAGAACTCTGCAGAAATTTTTCACACGGGTTGGTTCAAATTCAAAAGGAAAATCTAAACAAAATACTAGATTCTTGGGGCAAAATAAAATTATATTTAAAAGGAGAAAATAAAGTATGAGAATGCTCATTTTGGCGATGTTTAGTACGAGAAATGTAGAAATGGAGCGCTTTAATAAAATATTTTATCTGTACATGACACGCAAAAATGATTTGAGGCTATTGTCCAGATATTAACCAAAGCTCACGGATTTTTATTACGCCTTATTTTTATTTGGCTTGTTTGTAAGTTTTAAAACATACATTTCAGGTAGTTTACATGTAATTTTTATTAAATATGTTATTAAATACTAAGATGGTATTAACCCCAATTGGGGTAATGTGCTGCCATTAGTTCCGATTTCCAGGTACATTAATTGCGCTCTACATTTGTTGACTTATTTTACTGATTAAAGTGCTGTCTCCCGTGACCAGGGAGCAACAAATATCAAACCATCAAGTTGACACACATTTCCCTTCGTTCGTGTCTATTTCTATTAAAATTATTAGCAAAGCTAAATGAAAAAATATTATATTAAAACTGGATAGAAATTGATCACAATATTAAATTATATAAAATTATATTTTTTTTTGCAATAAAATACTACTAATAGGAAGATTATATTAATTTGCTTTCTGAAGGCTAATGTAGGAAAAAAGTTTTCTTGTAGAATTTGTAGAAACAAGTTTTTAACAAATTATGGGCTGAAGGAACACGTTTGTTCACTCAAATATCACAGATTGCCATTGCAACCAGTATGCTTCATTTTTAAACACTTAAGTAATCTCAAAAGGCACAACCTAACGGAACATTGCTGCAAGAAACATTATTGTGGGCATTGTAAATTGAATTTCAAGAATAAAGGAAAATTTAAAAGGCACCAGCTATGCGTAACTACACGGTCTCCCATGAAATCTTAACTGATGAAAGCCAATGCTTTGGAAAAATGCATATTTGCTTTCATAAAAGCTTAAGTAAAAGGTTGAAAGATTTTCTTTTTATAAACTTACTAGCAAAACTGGTTTAATCTGCATATCTGAAAAAAGGATTCAGCTACCAAAAAAAGATTGAATCAGCCCATTGGTATTTTTTTAACAAACGCACAATAGTCAATTAAGCAGGGTCTGTAGAGTTCCAGGTTTTCTTCAGAATACTTCTCTCCACAATACCAAAAGTTTTTTTTACAAATCGCAGTGGAAGTCTTCAGTGACTATAGTGACGTGTAATTAACTTAACACAATCAATTTAATTTACCAAATTACCTTGGGTCTAATTTTTATCTTTAAATTAGTTTCTTTCCACCACCTTCCAAAAATGGAATGTCTATTTTGTAATCGGAAGTTTTCACGCAAACCTCCAAGAACAACCATATCTTTGCCCAAAATGCCCACGAGAACTGGCTGGAAAATCGTCCCTAAAATATCACCTGGGCACACACAAGCCGGCGGAGGCACGGGAAATTGAATGTCACCTTTGTGGAAAGCGGCTCTTGACTAAGAATGGATTCAAGGTTCACGTTAAATCTAACGATGGAAAGATAAAGTTTAAGTGTAAAATTTGTGGAAAGACCTTTATCAATCCAAATACGTTTAAAAGTCATAATTATATGCACAAAAATTGGAAAGCCTTTGCCTGTAGTATATGCAACAAAACATTCTCTCACAAAACGTATTTAAAACGCCATAAACAAGTGGTTCATGGGGAGAAGCGACACAAGTGCCACATATGTCAGAAAATGCTTAATTCAAAAGAAACCTTGTGTAAACATTTAAAAATTCACAATCCACAACGTAAACGCTTCATTTGCGACAAATGTCCCAAGAGTTTTCTAGACAAAGTTGTCTACAAGCGTCACCGACAGATCCATCAAAATCAAGAATTCTCACATAATTGCGACAAGTGCAAGCAACGTTTCCAAACTCCTAGGCAACTGTACACACACAAGTGGAATTCTCATTTGGAGACGAGAAACATTTTTGCATGTGCGTTTTGCGAGAAGCAATTCCCACAATTCTCTACATTCGAGATTCATTTAACCAGTCATACCCTCGAACGCCCCTACTTATGCCGGCGATGCCCTGAGGAATTTAGTATTGCTGCAAGACTTCGTTTTCATTTCAAAAAAGCTCATTCCAAGGTCACGGTAGATTTTAAATGTGAAATATGCCCTAAAACATTTCAGAGGAAAAGTACTCTCGACGATCACATTAGAGTCCATACGGGAGAGCTCCACTACAATAGTAAAAGTCCCGGTTGTGGAATGCAATTTGTTTCATATGATCGTCAACGATATCATTTTCTGAAGGCTCATGTGGGGAAGCAAATCTCCTGTATTATATGTAAGAGGAGGTTTCTTACAATGAATAAATTAAAAACGCACTCTGCCCGCTTTCACACAACTCCCTAGCTAGGCTTAGGTTCCCTCAAAATTAGATGTCATGGCGCATTATCTTAGAATTAAGAGAAAAATATAGTAAATAAATACTTACAATTAGACTTTTATGCAACAAGCCTTCGCCATGTAATTCGTTTTGTAGTTTTGCATAGTTTTGTACTTTTCCAATAGATTTTGAACTAAAGTATTGCTAATTGAAAAGTTTCTTAGTAATCAGGACCTCGACAATCACATTAGGCAGCATATCTTTACTACAAAGCGCAAAGTCAGAATATGGAATAAACCTTGTCACACCGTCACACCTGAAAGTTCATGTTGGGAAGCAATTCTCTTACGAAATTTGCAAAAAGAAATTTTTAACTAAAGCCAAAATGAAGTGTCACGCAATTGTTCACACAAAAATCCGAAATTATCATTCCTGCAAATGTAATTCATCTTTCAAGCGAATGCAAGAACTTGATAGGCATAAACAAACCATGCGTCCTACTTACTCGAACTTTTGTTAAAGGAATTTACTAAATGTGCTAAAATATTTAAAGATATGTAGGAATTGTTAATATGTAATTTTGTACAGACACTAATTAATTCATTTGTTGTAAATAAAAATTTCACCGAATAAATTTAAAGACATGCATTGTAAATACACTCATTATCTACTGTTTATTCCAATTCGCATTCTTGTCGGGAATAAATTATTTCACAGAATTTTGTAGAGCATTTTTTGTGATTCCTTGATTGATTGAACTTCAATTTATTGTCCTTTGTTGTTTTATAAAATGTATAATTTAAATCCGATTCTTAATAATAAATTGCTATAATGTAATTTTCTACAAATACTTTCTAATTTATGCTAAAGATAATTAATTTTTGTACATAACTATTTCATTGAATAAATTCAAAATTGTCAAAATTTTCTTTGCAATCCACATTCTCAACCAGAATAAATTACGTCATGCATTTTGAAAATCATTTCTTGTTAACCTTCTTGCATTACTAAATTGGGCAGCCAAGGATAAGAGGATTGACTTGGCTTACGTACGATTAAGATTGTCAAAACATTTGTGTGTAAAAAAGTACCTGAATAATAATGGTAGTACATACCTTTTTAATGGCTATGTTTGTAATCGACATAAAATATAATCTTGCCTTTCAACCCTTTTCATGCCTTATTTTCTTGCAAGTTTAAACTAAAGAAACTGAAGAAGTTGATACATTTTAATATTAGAAGCGAGCTAACAAAACTAGTTTAATCTGCAAACCTTAAAAGGCGTTGAAGAATGGAGAAGGATTAAGACAAATCTAAAATATTTTTACTTGCAAGCACCTCTAATACTCTAAATTTCCTTGTGCCCATTTTGTCAGCATTACTAAACTTCTATTTACTGAAACAACAGTGACAATTAAATTCCTTATTCGCAAATAAATTAGTATATAATTGAGTCTAAATCCAGTTTTTAAATTAGTCCTACAAGAATGGAGTGTCTATTTTGTAGCTGCAAGTTTCCAAGAAAACAAAAATTACAGAGTCACTACTACAAGCATATCCAAGAGCGTCCATATGCTTGTTCAGAATGCCCAAAAGAATTTTCACAAAAGAGCGATAGAACTCGTCATTTAGCGACGCACAAACCGCGAGAGGAAAGAGTGAAATTGGAATGTCATCTTTGTGGAAAACAAATCTTGTCTAAGCAAAATCTTGCTTTCCATGTAAAATCTCACGAAGGGAAAAAGTTTGAGTGTAACATTTGTATAAAGAGTTTTACTACTGAAAGAAGCCTTAAAAATCATCAATACGTGCACAAAAATTGGAAAGCATTTGCTTGTATTACTTGTGACAAGAAATTTTCTTCAAAAAAACATTTAAAAAGTCATGAAGAAGAGAGTCATGGAGAGAAGTGCCATAAGTGCCACGCATGTGAGAAAAGTTTTAGTTCAAAACGAAACCTTCGCAGACATTTTAACAGTATCCACGATCCCCAGCGTAGACATTTTCAGTGTGACAAATGTCCCAAGAGTTTCATGTGGAAAGCATCATTCAAAGAGCACCGACGCCTTCACCAAAATTTAAAATACTCTTTTCATTGTGATAAGTGTGATAAGCGCTTCATTACTTTAAGACAACTGAAAGCTCACAAATATCATTCGCATTTGGAAACAAGAAACATTTTTGCTTGTTTATTTTGTGGAAAACAATTTCCAAGATTTTCCAGGCTCCAATATCACATTACCAACCACACCTTTGAACGCCCTTATTTTTGCAAACGATGCCCAACAGAATTCAGTGAACCGAACAAACTTGGTTGGCATTTAAAAACAACTCACTCCAAAATCAGGGAACGGTTCAAGTGTGAAATGTGTCCCAAGTCGTTTCTAACTAAGCACTCGCTCAACAGCCACATTAGGCTGCACTTGGGAGAGCAACACTACATTTGTCAAAGCCCCGGCTGTGGAATGCAATTTGTCACAGAGCCCCGCTTGAGCCGCCACTTCCTTATGGCTCATGTAGGAAAAAAGTTTTCTTGTACAATTTGTAGCTACAAGTTTCTTACAAATTCCGAACTGACCTCACACAAATTTATTCACTCAAACGTCAGAGCTTATCATTGTACAGAGTGTGATGCGTCTTTCAAGAAGTCATCCCGTCTGACAACACATAAACGGAAGGTGCACGACGTTAACTCCGAAAAGTACAATTGCGATCTTTGTAACGCGTTTTTCAAATATAAAAACAATTTGAAAAGACATAAGCGAATCAAACATGGTCGTAAGTGAAATCTTTAATTAAATACAAGGCCTTTGCAAAAGTTTAAGCAGAAGAATATTAGACAAGAAATGATCAGGCAAAATGAACTTTATAAATAATTTTGTAAAATAGAAGCTAATTTTAGAAGTGTAGTAGATGTAGTTATTATAAAATATTGAAATATAAAATATATTTAACAAAACATGATACTATTTATAATTTTGTATTAACGTCTTATAAACATTTTACTGTAAACGTATTTTTATTTGTATCTACGCATTTCCGTTTGCTAATTATGTATTTTTTTTAAGTTTAAAAAATATAATCGAAATCTTGATTTTTTTTACATTTGAAGCGAAATATTCTTAGGTTTGATCGTTTGGCATGAATTTCCATAATAATAAATTACAATTTGAAAAATTGAATTCCTTTGATTAAAGAAGCGTAGAAAGTACGTTAGGAAACAGCGCGTGACGTTTAGCATTCAATGTGTACTTTTGCATAAATACTTTTGTTACAGGTGAAATTCTCAAGACAGCTCTTATAATGCTACAATAAGTGGTTTCTATCATTGCTAAATATCGAAAATGATTTCCGCTCTGATTACCATTTAAGCACACACTTTTTGTGGCATAAACTAGTACGATTAACGAAACCAACTAAATGCTCTCCAACATTTCATAAATTGCTCACTGTCAATATAACAATACGGCTGTGAGTAAGGTTGATCAATATTAAACCTTAAAAATTTAGCAAAAAAAAGCAAATCCTCACAGTAAAGTGAACATGATCTGGTCAATTAATTTAATATTTGCAAGTTTATGTGTCCGCTGCACCGCCACTTTTTTAATTGATATTTTTAAGAATTTCCATTCGGCCAATATTTTAACTCCGTATGGTAACGAAATTTATTTAACAGCAGACCCTCAAAATGCGCTCATAGCCGAGTACAAAAAACAAGTATTTTCACACTGGAACTTAGATAAATCCTATTTCCCCGAATATTTAAACATGGACGGCTTCATTGTTGAAAATTTCAGAGAAGCAAAATGCCTCGTGACCTTATTTAATTTTGGTACCCTCAACTTCAAAATTGAAAACTATCCCATAATATTGCGGAAATTTTCTCCGGCAATTGTGAAAAGAAAATATAAAAGTGTGATTAGCCTTGCTGGCTTCAACTACTTAATTTGGATCCCGACAGACACAACCAACTCAATCAAATTCCAGTTCCCCTGCATGAATTTCACAGGTCATAAAAACTATTATTTCACTGACACTGGATTTTCCTTCACCTTTCCTTGTAGCCGCATAAGCCACACATTCTATTCAACTTCTAGCAAGCCATGGAGATGTGAAGGAAATTTAGACATTTTCCCACCAAATAATAGCCCTGCTATTATAAATTCATTTGAGAAATTGGCACGAGCTTCCACTATTCCGTCATCAGCATTTGTAGTTGAGCCAGTGTACAGCCCCGTTTGGTTTTACAAGAAGAGTTGGGATAATCCGCAATTTTCTGGAACACTAACGGCTTTTATACTGATTGGAAACTTTGGGCAAATGCAAGAACAGAAAAAGATTAGCTTAATAACCTTCTGGCTGCACAACTTGCTCGGTTATTCTCTCGCCAAGTTTACATACAAAGATCAACCTTCATTGAAACCAAATAGGGTTTATTCAACTAATAAATATTTTCTGGCGGAGTTGACCAGTTTGGACCAATCATTGCAGATTACTTTATTAAAGCGCATCGAAATATGTTTGAAATGCTTAGATTACACTAAAATTATCTCGGCATTTAGTAAAGTTTCCATTCCTGTTATAAAATACATGAGAGAATTTGAAAGGAATCAGCTATCCCAGCGGGTTCATTGGTGGGCTTCAGAGCCCATGGGTGAGGACGACTATAGGGAAACGTTAGTTACTCAACTGGCTTCATGCAAAAAACTTGTCAAGCTGAGAAATTCTCTCAAACCATTCGCTCCTATGGGAGAACACGTAGCCCAAATAAATTTTCACATTTTGCACTCAATTCTCTCCAATTTCAGCTACTTTTACAACTTCCCCAATTACTGCATAAGTGGTCACTCAAGAAAAGCGCTGGGACACAAATTAACATACAAAATCCACCGAAGTTTCCGCTTTACTTGGTCGCGGGAGAGAAAGCCAAACCAATCTTCACTTATATTATCGGACGAATTCAATGACCTACGGTTTGTTAGTTGTGGAGGAAAAAGGGGAGTGAAGGGAATTGCTTTTGATCAACTCATTTCCATCTTTGACTATTGGATTTGGCTTTGGCTCGGAAGCTTTACAATTTTGGTTGTAATTTTCATCCATCTCATTCTTAAATATCAGGGGCAAGCTGCAACTTTAGATTTAAGTGAAATGTTTTCAATTATAAGAATTTTGCTGGAAGCAGGAGATATCTTATCAGACAAGATGCTGAAGATTTGCCCCATCAGAATAATAATTGGGATAGCTTCTTTAGCTGCAATAGTGATAACCAACGCTTATCGGAACACAAACGTTTACGAAATGGTTTCTCCAAGGAAGAGCCTCCAATATGAAAAGATTGAGCAATTAATTAATGACGGATTCACCATTTATAGCAGAACAGCGGGATTTTCATTTGGGTTCTGGAAAATAGTAAAAAACGAGGACGACATTCCACAATTTTACGGGGAGAAAATGAGTCGTCATTTAAAACATGGACCGCATGACAATACCACGCATGGATTTTGGTCTGAAATGCATGATTTGATTCCAACAGGACATAAAAAGCATACAAAATTTATTCTCGAATTGGCATACAATTTTAGCCAACTTTTGCCAATAAATATTGCGATGAAATTATTGCAGCTGCACTTCAATTTTACAACAGGAAAGTATAATGAAAACGATTATGTTTTGCGAAGTTTATATTTGCAGGAAGAAAGCAGAATTTTTTTCGATTTAATTAAAAAGTGTAACAAAACGGCATTTATTCTGCCAATCCGTCAATGCAACGTTTATGCAAAGAGCTTAAAAGAGAAAGGAAAATTTGTTGGAATTGGGAAAGAAATTTATTCTCAAAAGGCGTATGGCATGGTTTTAGAAGGAACCTTTCCCAAAATAATAATGCGGAGGGTTAGCGCTTTTTATCAAAGTGGGATTAAAATCGGGTTGAGGAAATTACTCTGGGGTATATTCAAGCAGGAAATGCCTTCTGTGGAGAAACCAGAAAGGGCAACCATGCAAGGAAATATTGCGGGTGTATTTATTCTCCTTGCTGTGGGTATTGGTGGAGCGATTTTAATATTCTACGCGGAAAGGTTTTCCACATTTTACAATTCACTTAAATTCATATAGGAATAAAAAGGGTAACTTGAGTGAACATTGCTATTAGCAATTTGCTAAGAAAAAAATATATCATTCAAGTAAATCAAGCACACGCTTCAACACAATTATTGTGACTGTTACTAGTTACTACTGATATTTATTGACCGAACTTAGGCTTTCCAAAAATCAAAAATAAATAATTCTTCAATTGATACCAGTTTTTATCAACTTCAAACTGTCAATTACAATAATGAACTGTATTTTTTGCGGTCGCACGTTTTTAAGCAACATGGCTTTAGAAGATCATTACCGAAAACATCTCCAAGAACGTCCACATCTTTGCCCGAAATGTCCACAAGAGTTGGCTACAAAACGTTCTCTAAAATATTACTTGGAAACCCACAAACCGCGAGAGGAAAGAGGAATGGAATGTCATTTGTGTGGAAAGCGAATCTTGACCAAGAAGGGCTTCGTGTTTCACGTAAAGTCTCACGACGAACAGAAAAAGTTTGAGTGCAAAATTTGTGGAAAGATGTTAACAAACGAGAATAGCATTTACGGCCATAATTATATTCACCAAAAGTGGAAATCATTCGCATGTAATACATATATGCGGTAAAGCATTTTCCTTGAGTGGAAATCTTAAGCGTCACAAGGAAGCAGCTCATGAAAAGAAGCGGCAAGACTACTCGTGTCACATATGTGGGAAAATGTTTCATGCCAAGAGCCACGTAAATCGACATTTAAAACAACACGATCCACAACGCGAGCACTTCAAATGTGACAAATGTCCTAAGACCTTCCTAACAAAAGTCGCATACGACGACCACCAACACATTCACCAAGACCAAGACTACTCTTTCCAATGTGACAAGTGTGAAAAGCGCTTCCTCATTTTCAAACAACTGAAAGTTCACAAAATGTCTTTACATCTGGAGAAAAGTCGAATCTTATCTTGCGTTTTTTGTGAGAAACAATTTGCAAAATTTTCCTGGTTAGTAATCCATCTAATTAGCCACACACTTGAACGCCCTTACTTATGCAAGCGGTGCCCTGCAGAATTCAGGTTCTCTTCCAACCTTCGTTGCCATTTCAAAATAGCCCACTCAAAGATCAGGGAACAGTTCAAGTGTGAAATGTGCCCTAGGACATTTCTGAAGAAGGAATCCTTCGACAACCACATTAGATTACACCTGGGTGAGCTTCACTTCATGTGCCAAAGCCCCGGTTGTGGAATAAGATTTGTTACAGATTACCGCCGACGAAGCCATTTCTTAAAGGCTCATGTAGGCAAAAAGTTTTCCTGCACAATTTGTGAAATGAAGTTTTTTACAATTAAGGAGTCGCAGAAGCACTTCACTAGCGTGCACAAAAATCCTACCTAGTTTCGCCACTCAAAGCTGTTTCGCGTTTCATTGTACAGAAGGATTAAAAAATGTATTTTTAAAATTTAAAATTAGCGTTTAATAGAATAAGTAAGATGAATTTAAAATTAAATAGTTAATCAAAGACTTTTTGTACTTAAACATTTAAATTAGAATGAATAAAATTGGCGTTTAATTTTAGCTTAATAGAAAGTTTGTTGTACATTTTTAATTCTCTGCCTTTTCACAATAATTATATTAATTCTAACAATCAATATATTATTAGGGAATGGGAAGTTCCATGAAATGCATCACCGTAAAAATGCAGTTTTAACCAGTAATAATCTTTTTGTGTTCATATAATAAGATATTAAATACCTTGCCATAAAACCTCGGAATGAAAAAATACCTTTTTGGGTAGGAAAATCCAATGAGCGATCTAAAATTAAATGTTTCCTAAGTCCTCTTTAGGCTTTTACTAAGATCTTTTAAATTTCGCTTAAAATTCAAGCCCCAGGTATATAACAAAGGTATTCGTCTACCTCTTCTTAAACTCTCTATCCTTGACTTTCATAATGCTGGCTTAATAAAAATAGAAGTGCCCTAAGCCTAGTAATGAAAGGGTTGCAAGCCAACATATTTTTATATTCATATGCTTTTTAAATATTGCTTTGGCAATGAAAGGACTAAAGGCGTAGGCTCCTCTTAGAAATCTTTTTAGTCACATAAATCACCAGACTCTCTAACATTGCTACGCGCTTGCATTCAGTGACGTTTTGCAATTAGTTTTTTTCTTAAGTCAGAAATAAATTTGCAACAAAAAAACTTTACAATTCAAGTAACATTAAAAGTCACATAAATATGCACAAAAATCCCAAGACATTTGATTGCAGTGTTTGTGGCAAGGTGCTTTCTTGCAAGAAGAATCTAAAGCGTCACAAACAAGACATTCATGACGAGACGCAACACCAGTGCAACATATGTGAGAAAAAGTTTGCTTTACCTACGTGTACATTTAAATATTAAGCACGACTTGCAGCGTAACCGCTTCCAATGTGACAAGTGTCCTAAGAGTTTCCTGCGTAAAATATCAATCAAGGAGCACCGACAAATCCACCAAGACCAACAATACGCTTTCCAATGTGACAAGTGCGGGCAGCGTTTTCTCACTTTAAGAAAGCTCAAGGCTCATAAATATCATTCTCATTTGGAGACGAGCAACATTTTATCCTGTATGTTTTGCAACAAACAATTTCCAACATTTTCCTACTTAGAACTCCATTTAACCATCCACACCTACGAACGCCCGCACTTTTGCAAATTGTGTCCAGCAGAATTTAGTCAGTCGTCAACGCTCAATAAACACAACAAGACACACTCAAAGATACGGAAACAGTTCAGTTGTAAAATGTGCCCAAAAACTTTTCTATGCAAATATGCCTTCAACAGCCACATAACAGCGCACGTGGGAGAACTTCATTTTAAGTGTCAAAGCCCCGGGTGTTCAATGCAATTTGCCACGGATAGCCGAGTCAGACATCATTTCCAGAAGGCTCATGTAGGAAAGCAATTCTCCTGCTCCATTTGTGAAAAAAAGTTCCTTACAAAGAGAAGTTTGAAAGCTCATGAAACTGGTATTCATAAAAATTACCGACTTTATCATTGTGACCAATGTGATTCGTTTTCAAGTATAAAGGCAACCTTACACGACATAAACGCACTCGACATGCTGCCTGATGAAATCCTTAATTGAAAGGGATCATTTGCGAATAAGTAGATTTAAAATTAAATTAGGAATTCCATGATGGTTAGTTATTAGGTAGCAATAGTGTAAAATATATCAGTAGCTAGCTATAGAATCACAGTATATGTTAAATTAATTCGTGGCGATTGAAAATGTTTAATAATTATTACGCTTGTGTATTATTTAAATTTTAAATTTTGTCATAAATAAACTTACTGCAATAATTGAAGTAGTAATCCAAAACGGGTTCAATTACCTGACTTTGATGGCTTGTATCATTGTCTGCATCACATTTAAATTGCTTTCAAGAAGGCGCATACAATTGGCTTTCCTTTGCTATTCATATACAAACCTCTCAGAGACGTGGACTGTTCGAGTCATTAATCACTTAAAAGAACCAACCTGTGGACACGAGAAAAAAGTGAACAAAATGAGAGTGATTTTTCATCTCTCCGTCGCTGATGAGAAAATAACATGG
>JAHZMU010002815.1:0-14373 GCA_027743725.1 Rambutsinella grinnellia | reverse complement strand
AAAGTGCACTTGATTCACCCCCCAAGTCTCACTCTTACAGCTCTAACCACAAAAAGCATGACTTTTCATGAAAATCCGATCCCTAATCATTACTTATAAATTTATCCAAATCTATTCTTTCTGGCAAAGGTTCCCATATCGAATACATTTCTTGAGATAGTTTTGAAAGGAAGGAGTTACTAAGTGGGGTAGAAATGGAAATTATTGCGCTACCCAAAATTAAAGAGTTGAAAATTAAGAAAACTCTCGCAAGAGATAAACTCATTTTGGATTAATAATCGATTAAGAATGATGTCAACTATTTTTTCAATAAACTTTTATACTCAACATTTCGCAAGTGCAATGTTTGGTAATATGTGTCGAAGGGAATGTAACGTTTTACATGAAAGTAATTATCAAGTAATAAAAGAATAACGGGTTTATAGCGATAAAAGGTGCTTTATTTTATTTCAACGACATAAAATATTTTCCAAGAGTTATAAAACTCTTTGAGCCTGCCAAGAACAAAGATTTTTTGCTTTTAAAACTTACTGGCTTACTGGAATGAATAATTGATCTTTTGTCTTACTAGTATTTAATTTTACATCCGGAAGGTTTTGTTCTAGAGTGCCCTTGGTATTTCGTTGTTTAATACCAACATTTTATCAACTTACTGAATTGGTCCTTTACTGAATACTCACGATATTATTTGCGATTGTTTTCCAAAGTGTCGAATAATTTCAATAAAATGTTAGCAGCAATCTATTATACAATTAAAAATATTACGTTTAACTTAAACTGAAGTGGTTTAAATTAAAAAATATTTGTATGAATAATTGCCTTTTATCCTTTTGTTCTAAACAATTTATATCGCGAAAACTATTTAATATTTACACTAAAACAATAACAACTGAAGTAGGGAAGTAACACAATTGCCTAATATTAGTACTCGATCATAACTTTTTTGCCATTTAAAATGAGCAAAAAATTGCTTTAAAAAAGTATTCTTAAGTCCGGCAACTGCACACTACCTCTAAGACAAAATGCTTGTTCCAACATTATTTTTCTTTTTCAATATAATTAATAGCTGGGTAACTGCGACTTTCCCAGACATAACTACGCCGTTTAATAACTATTTTCTCTCAAGTCTGTCTAAACAAATGTATTCAATATGGGCAGAGAAAGTTGATCTGAATTCCCTCGAATTTATTTTAAAACGTTGCCAGCTTCACGTAAGTAATTTTGCAGGCGTGCAAATTTCATATGGAAATACTCCCTTAATAGTTCGCAAACCTGTTCCCGGTTCAATTGAAGGCTTGGGAATAAGATGGGTTTTGGAAGGAAAAGGTTTACCTGTTCAACTCTGTCCTATTTCATTATCAAATTTTACAATTCCGGACATGATTTTGTACGACTTCCTTTGCGCCACCTTTGATAACTACAAATTTGTTGCGAACTCTAAACAGCCAAATTGTCAAGTCTTTATTCACCTCTTCCCACCTCCATTTATTGCACATTTTCCTGATGATTACGCACACGTAGCTCGATTAACAGACAAACTTAATGTTAGGGTATTTCCTGGGGATATTTGGAAGGTTTGTTTGAACCCTATAGATTGGCACTTTCATGGGAGTAGAAATGATCGAAATGTGGAGCGTGAACTGCAAAAGATATCTCCTGGATATTTGCCAAAGCTCTACATTTTGGTAGGTATGTGGCAAGAAAGTGAACTATTTGAAGATTCTAAGCTTCTCTGGATAAAATCATTTTCCTCAGACTACATGTTTTGGAAAGGAGGTGGAATGTCGTGGAACTTTCTCCTTGTCGATTCAAAAGTTGAAGAAGGGAATCCAGTTTCCATTAAAGTTCCCGAACTTGATCAATGGCCAAATAAGACAAGTGCCTTCTCAGATCTATCCCAAATCAACATCAAACTTAGAATAAATAACAGGAAATTAAAAGCACAATTTTATCTCTGTCAACTTACAAGAGATAATGCTATATTAGAAGAAGAAACGTTCACGACACAAGGACGTATTCGACCTATAATTTCACATATGTGGACATCAGTCTTAAGAAACTATTCGTATGAAGTAGATACTGAGCTATGCATAAATGGAGAGCTTCAGATAAGTCCGCGCAGGCAAATCTCTACCAGTCTTGAACTGTTCGGTTCAGAAAGTAACGACGCACTCCCTCTCCACATCCCTTTCTTCTTCCCAGATATTTTAAACTCATTTGCTTTAATTGTTTGCGGATTTAAGAGAGTCGAGCCGCTTTTATTTGAAGAGCTTGTCAGCGTTTATGATCACCACGTGTGGATCTGCATAGTAGTAACTGTCATGCTTCTTGTCTTTGTCCTAAAAACAAGTCCTCATTCAAAAGCAGGGTTGTCCACTTCTCTCTTTTCCATCTCAAAGCTACTCCTTGAGCAAGGCGACATCTTTTTAACCGAGAAGTTCATGAGGGTTAACTCCATTCGTATAATGCTTGGCTTTTATTTTCTCATTTGTATAATTTTGAGCGAAGGTTACAGACAAAGCGACGTCTACAATATGGTTAGACCAAGAAAAATGGAAAAATTTAAAAGGTTTCGGGAGCTGCTTGACTTTAATTACAAAATATATGCAAAACATGACCACAAACAAATTGATTATTATAGTAACTTTGTAGATAATTTAAATATAAGCTTGTATCAAATTGATATTTTTGCGGAGCCCAATAACGGTCACCACCAAACGGTGAATTTTGAGGGAGATATAGCTTTTGACATTGGTTCCCAATTACATTTACCATGGAGCACTCTTTGGAAATCAACATATGGAAATGATAGCTTTGCTAAATTGGTAAAAGAAAGCAGCTCATTACTACCTCAGCTGCCGTTAATTACACATATTTTAAATTGGACAAAATCAACGTACTCGGGAAATACTTTTAGAAAACATTTCAACACGTATACTTCAGATATAAGAAAAGTTTATTCTGGAATGAAAAGCGAATATGATAGAGAAGAGGACAGAGTGTTTTTGCAAAAATTACAAAATTGCAACAAAACAGCGCTTGTGCTTAAAACGAGAGAGGGCAAAGTTACTCTAAAAACTTTGCGTGATTCTCGGGTATACGTAGTGAAGGAAGTGTATATACCGAATTCATTCAACTTTCATTTAGAAGGGAAAGTTTTAACTCCTCTCATCAAAAGGGTTAATTTATTAAAAGAGTCGGGGATTAAAGAAAGATGGATGGGCATCATGAGAATGATTTTGAACAGCATTAGTCATAATAGAATTGGTGATGGCGATGTTGTTGAAGGCCAAGTGGATGCTAACTTAGAGGGGAATATTTTGGTAATATTAAGCTTGGTTATTGGAGGATTATTTATAGCAGGAATTTCCTTCTTTATTGAGCAATTCGGTTATTCTTTAACGCAAATGCGATCAATATGAAATGGAAAGATGTTTGGATGGAGGAGGATACAAGGAAATTCATTACTACCTCAGTATTCATTACTACTTTATTTACAAAAATGGTGGAAGTCAACATACCCAAAATCTCTCAAAATAGTCTTGAGTCAAGACTCTTGACCGATTGGCCTAAAATAGTGGATGATATGAAAAAAATGAAACGAGAAGAGGAAAGACAGTTTTTAAATGGATTACATTTTTGTAATAGAACTTCTGTAATGCTTACAAAAAGAAATGCGAAAGCTTTCCTTAAAATTTTACGTGATTATAGGGAAGGGAAGGAAATGTATTCGCCAGATTCGTTCAACTTCTTTTTAAAAGGGAATATTCCCACACATCTCATTAGGCGAATTAATCTATTTAAAGAATCTGGGATTAGAAATAGATGGATGAACGTATTAAAAGTGATTTCAAATAACACAAGACAAAATAGCAGTTCTAACAATGAATATATTTGAGATATAATAGAAGGGGACAGCGCGGCGAGTTTGAATGGAAACATTTTGGTAATATTTAGTTTGGTAATTGGGGGATTATTCATAGCAGTAATGACATTCTTTGCTGAACGCTTAACTCTTATTTCATGTTCTTGTCTAAAAAACATTTAAATTGATAAAACGAAATAAAAGTTTAATTTTTGTGTAAATAAAACCGGGAAGTTTTGGAAAGGCGAATCCCTCTTGAGACAGAAACAGTCCTAAAAATGTCCATCCATCTCTCAACTATTCCAGATTCTTTATAATTCTTTACTCTTCTAAATATCGGTGGTCCAACTAATCCTTTAAAATAAAAATTGAATGTACTCTGTAAATAAGATTCTGTACCTGTGTACGCCCCTTTTCTCTCTAATTGCCGGGCAAATATGCCAGCTTTATGACATAAAGTTTATGTGGTGGCAAAATAAGTGCAGTTTTATTGCACTCTGAAAGCAATCTTAACAACGCTTTATCTTCAAGTTGGATATAAAACCTGGACACAGCGTTCCTGGTCCTTTTATATGAAGTCGCCAAAGGTAAAATCTTTCCTAGCCAATTTGGTTCAAATAATTTTGTGTTATTAACAACCACCTCATTTCGATACTTATCATGTATGCTCCCATATGGATCGTCTGACATCACAGCCCACATTCTGTAAGCAATGCTAATAAACGATTCCGCAGCAAGCGTGACTGAAGTCCCATCCATCAATTTAAACTGGTACAGCAAAACATGCCCAGGAGCTGCAGAATCTTTAAGATCTTCAAAGTATTCTTCATAACCTAGAGTATTTTCTATAATGCCAGTGTTTCCACTTGAACCATATATATTCATTGAATCATTAACTAACTGGTAAAGTGACTCATATCTAAGATGCTTTCTTGGGGCAACCATATTGTAGACATTTGTATTCTTGTACCCATTACTTAAAATAATTCCCATAAGTAGAAATATGCCGAGGAGGATTCTAATCGAATGATTTCCATCAAATGTTCCATTTGGAAACGGGTCTCCTTGTTCAAGCAATACCTTTGTTAAAGAATAAACCCCGTTTTCTTTCTTTGCTACAGAATAAATCCTTTTATAAATGGCGTTTAAAGACTTCCACATCGCTGTAATAATCAGAATAGAACTTGCTATGAAAATCCAAACGGAAAACTCAAAAGCCACAATGAATTGTCGAAACGCTAATGGTTCCACGTCGCTATACCAACAAGTGACGAATAAAAGGGAGCTTAATGGATTAGAAATGTTTAGAGGGTGGTGATATCGTCTACTTCCTGCTTTTAATTCGGATATAATTTTGGAGGAAATAAGCTTATCTGGGGTGGTGTCCAAGTATTCGTTTAGTTTGTGGAGGCGACCATTTATACACCTTTTGTATTCATTTTTTTCCAAAGTGCTAAATGTGTAGTTTTTCAAAATAGAAGTCCAAAAGTGTACTAATAAATAACCAGCTATTAACTCAAGGTCTTGATACCATAAGTCTCTGAATAGATTTTTATTAAATAAGTCATCATAGCAAGCCCCAAAGTAAAGCTGAAGGTGGCCAGAGCGCTTGGCATCCCAATAAGTATTCCCTGTCTATTTAATATCTAGTAATTTGGTAACGTCTGAAAGCTTGAAGAGTTTTGGAATTATGAACAGTTGTATTCCTCTACAATGTTTGTGTAAATTTATACATGAAGGTAGTTGAATATGTTCTAAGCGTCGAATTTTATATGAACCATTAGAACTCTTCGATAAAGACACAAGAAAAATGCCAACGTTTCTAGTGAAGGGTTGTAACTCGGATTTTTTGTAGAGGAAAAGTGTTTTAAATACCCAGCTTAAGACTGTATCCCGGCGGTAATTAAAGCTGAATTTATATCTCCAATATGCAAAGTCTACAACAAACATTTGGAATTTGGGAAGGGTGCTGGGTAAAACTTGCCAAAAACTGTTCGGGTTTGTTTGTAAATTGTAATCCCAAATGTGTGGGAGGTATTCGATAGGATAGCCGTCAAAATAAGGGAAAACTGGTGGATAAATTATATACTCTATCTCACAGACAAAGAGCTTGGAATGTTGAGATAGCTTGAAGAAATCGAGCTGAGCGCAGTGATGAAAGCTTGATGTGTGATTGAATAAATTACATGAAGAAAGGGGATAAAGGCTACTCAGGTTTTCTTCCAAAGACCAAAATAAATTAATGATTGTTTTCCTATTGCTGTAAAACTCTTCAGTGCGTACTGGAATTGGTTTGCGGATGATTACAGGATGTGTTATATTATTAAAGTAGACCCCGGTTAGAGTGAAAAAACTGGCAAACTTTCTGTCCGCATTCTGATCCACGGTCGGAAAGTTTTAATTCATTCCCGCCGTTAGGACAGATCAGATCTGAAATTTCTGATCTGGATCATTCCAGTTTCTGTCCATGATAAGCAATACATTGAAAAGGGCATTTAACGTTTCTGTCCAGTATCTGTCCAGTTTCTGATCTAGATCTAATCCTGACACTGGATCAGAAATGAAATTTCATTTCTGCCCAAGATATGAAATGGTCTGAAAACGGATCATATCTATAGACAGCTTTTTCACTCTAACCCCGGTAAATGTAGTTATGATTGTTAAGCAGTCAAGGCTTTCCGGAGGATGAAATTGGTTGATACTAATGTATCTACCGGATTTTATATCCCAAGCTCTGAGCAAGTTTCGTTGTAGATTCTTAACAAACCGACTATTTGACGGGGTCCTTACAGTTCTCTTAATGAGTGCAGGCTGACTTTTGTCTAAACTATTATGATTGTGTTCCGAGTGTACAATTATATTTGTGTATAGTGTTAGTAGAAGAATATTGAGTAGAAAAATTACTACATGTATATTTGCAAACATCGTAAAAACTTGTTTAAACCTAAAAATAGATATGCAATTTATTATATGTCGCTCGTGTAAATAACTAGAAGAGAATAATTGATTAAAGAATTATCGGGCGTTTTCTGACAAAAACACATAACAAAATGCTTGACATAATTTATAGTCATGTTCATCCTTGCGTGCGGATTATCAAGGTTAAATATTACTCTTGATATGCTCTAGTTGAAAATTCTATTTCTCCTTTCTTTCTGATTAAAAATCTATGATTCGTAAAATGGCTTTTTAAAAGATCAAAACACTAGGGACATTATTAGTTTATATATGATAACATAATCCAAGCGTAGAAATGAACAAAGTTGAGGTAAACAGCACATGAAGAAGCATTCATCCGGATCAAAAATAGAATTGGCGTAATCTAACCAAATGTCAAAATTAAAAAAAACATTTGATGCAAATAATTAAGAATTCCTAGCTCTTGTTTTGTATATTTTCAAATAAAAATGATTTTGTAACGTTTCCAAACAATTGTGACATTAAGCATTGTTTTGTCACAAAAATCAATTTTGGAGAAAGCACTTTTTAGCCTTAATTCTAAAGCTATGTTCTCTTTGTCATGCTTCTTTTAAATGAAACCTTTACAAATTTCTTTTCGACAAGTAAAGCCACTCATGCCATGCTTTGTTAATTTGAGATGTGGGAAACAAAAGGTTTATTTAAAAAACGAATAATAAAATATTACTCTAAAATTACACAAATATTTGCATTAAGCCTTTTATACATTTTAGCCATGCTTCAACGAAATTTTAATAGTCTTAAAAATTTAGTGCTTAAAATACATAATTTCCGACAGTTCCAAAATGCTTACCTCTTTTCTTATTTTTTCTATTTCTGAAATGATGGTTTGGGGCGCGGCTACAATACCAAAAATTTCTACCCCATTTGAAAACAAATTTCTCTCAAAATTATCCAAAGAAATGTATTCGCTATGGGAACCTCTACCAGAAAAGGTGGACATGGATACTTTCAAATTTATCGGAGGAAATTGTCAAATTCTCTTAAGCAATTTTGCTGGTATCCAAATATCCAACAAAAACATACCTTTCATAATTCGCAAACCTGTTCCAGGTTTAATTGGAGATGAACTCTTGTGGATTTTGGAAGGGAAGGGTTCCCACTTACATATTTGTCCTACCTTCTCAATCTCAAGCTATACACGAAGTTGGGATACAATTTGTGCGAGTTTTGATAGCTACAAATTTGTTTTAAACTCAAAGCAGCCCAACTGCGAGATCTTAATTCACCTCCTTCCACCTCGCTTTGATTTCGGTTATAATTATGCTGCAGACAGCACATATCAACGGCTAAGTAATTGGGTCAAAAACCAACTTGATTTTAAACAAAATATAGATATTTGGCCAGTTTGCTTTAACCCTCCAGATTGGCACTTCCTTGGAATTCCAGATGACCCTTCAGTGCACAAGGAATTGAGTAAAGTACTCCCTGGAAAAATACCAAAACAATATATTTTAGTAATAAAACAAGGGTTAACCAAATATTCCCTTCTTGATTGGCTTAATTCCCTTTCTGGAGTGAGTGGAGTATCGTGGAATTTCTTGATTAATATTTTAAAAATTGAAGATAATCAAGACCCCTCCTGCATTTCCAGTCATGAATTTACACATTCGCAAGCAAACAACCTTCATATAAATATTGATCTTGAACTTTCCGATCCTGAATTGAGGCAGGTTTTTGACTACTGCAAAACCCCATCGCAATTGCTCTCAGCATTTCAAAAAACTTTACCTCAGCCCCGCAAAGTTCGGATAAGTATTACGCACATTTTAGAATCTTTTTTGAGAAACTATTCATATAATATATTTAAAATATTATGCGTCAATGGGAAGCCTTACAGGAATGAAGCTATTCTAGACTCAAATGACAGACCACAACTACACGGACTACTAACTAACGACGCAAAGCCACTCCATATCCCACTTTTCTTCCCAGATATTTCAAACCCGCTTGGATTTATTGTTTGTGGGTATAAAAAGGCAGAACCACTTTTGTTTGAGGAACTTATAAACGTTTATGATTTGTACGTGTGGGTTTTTCTAGCAACAACCGTACTTATACTTGCGATAGTGCTCAAAGCTGGGCCTTTTAATTCACGGACTGATTTTTTAACTTATTTCTTAGCCATCTCAAAATTGCTTCTTGAACAAGGCGATATCTTTCTAAACGAGAAATTTATGAAGTGCAATTCAATTCGCATAATGTTCGGTTTATATTTCCTAACTGTTATCATTTTAAGCGAAGGCTACAGACAAAACAACGTCTACAATATTATTAGACCGAGGAAAGTGGAGAGATTTAAAGAGTTTCATGAGTTGGTCGAGTTTAACTATAAAATTTATGTAAAACATTTCAATTTATATTTGAAGCAAGAGATTCTACCGAGGTCTACTCATGGTTGGAATGAAATTGAAATTATTTCTAATCCAGAACCTTACACAAGTCATTACCAAAGAGTGAATTTTATGGGGAATGAAGTTCTTAGAGTTTGGTCCCAACTTGAAGCGTTATTTAGGTATTCTATTCCGAAAATAATATTGTATCCAGCTTACCAGAATACTAGCTTTAATGAAATGGGTAAGGAAATGAGTTCATTACTACCTCAGCGTCCGCTACTGCTCCATTTATTTAAATGGGTAATGTCAACTTACCCTAAATTATTTTATGAAATAGATTGGGTCAGGGAAAATCAAATTCTTGGTGAAATGGAATGGGAGTATAAACTGGAAGAGGAAAGGCAGATTTTGAGAGAACTACGCCATTGCAATAAAACGGCAGTTATAGAAAGAACGTCGCAGGGCAAAGCATTCCTTCAGACTTTAGGCGATTCTCGTGTTTACGAAGGGAAGGAAAAATATATGCCATTCTCATTCAACTTTCATTTAGAACAGAAAATTTCAACTAAGCTTATTAAGAGAGTAGCATTGTTTAAAGAGTCGGGGATTAAGGAGTGGTGGACGAGCATATTGGAAACTGATTCCGACACAATCCCTTTCAAAAGAAGTGAAGACGAGGAGCCCGCACGGGAACATGCAGAGGACCCCACGGCTGCTAACTTGGAGGGAAATATTTTGGTAATATTTAGCTTGGTAGTTGGAGGATTATTTATAGCAGGGTTTTCTTTCTTTGCAGAACGCTTTACTTATCTTATAACAAAAATGCAAATGACACGTAAAATGTAAGGATTACTTATGTAAAGACAAGTTTTAATTTGTGGTTCGAGACACTTCAGGTCATATGATTATTATATCTGTGTAAATAAAATAAGCAATAAGAAAGCTTTAGATTTAGATAGCCAAACATGTTCGTCGTTTTAATAAATTTAAAAGCATTTGTTGAAGCCTAAGCCTTGAAAAATGCCAACAAAGTTCAAGCTTTGAACTTTAAGGTACCAACGTATTAAGTAAATGTAGAGTGACATGTTTAAAAGCAGCTCCCGTATTAAAAACTGAAGTAAAAAGGGTAGACACGTGGAATAAAAGTGTTACGTATTTTGTTTTTTTTTCTCGACATCCTCGTCATTATAAACTTTAAGAGTTTAACCTTTCCTCAAAGCATAGATCTAATCTGCCTTTGGCTCTCTAAATACCTTTGATGAAATTCTTGTGCATGCATTATTTTTCTGGCAATTCATTATATAAAATTATTATATAAAATTTATTTCAAAAATAATACTTTACACTAAACATTTGCAAATATCTCATTTAAAATGAGTCCCCACGAGTCACATTTGAGTAAAATTCTGCTTGTACTTTTCTCCATTCATATTGTAAATGGTAAGCGCACATATTCTTTGCAAACTCAAAAACTAAACTTAAATCCCCACCTCGACATTTTTGGAAAGTGTACTGTTCAACTCATCATAAACAAATTGTGTTCAAAGCGGGTAATTTTTTAAAAAATATTTGATTAATTTTTAAAAAAACCTGTATTTTTTGATAGGTTCGCGTTCTATTTGACTCGTGGTATGAGCTGGATCCTCTGCATTTCCCTACTGTTCTCACCTATTATTACCACATACCCGACCGTGATCAAAGCATGTCACTAACCAAGTGGAATCGAACTTTCTGCGACAAAACCGCATTTCACTACTATCATTATCGACCTAAAAAAGCAAATCCCCTTTTCCATTCCAAATCAAACTGTGGCGTAATCATCTACATTGACCCAAAGCCTTGCTATACTTGGTCTTTGACTTCAATGCCTTTCGCTCTTTCAAACATTCGTTTTCCATTTTACTACACAGTTTTTGAGCAAAACTTCAATCTCGTCCCAAGTATATACAAGGGGGCTTCACGCGTTTCTGTTGTAAGACACAACCTCTATTTAGTCCATGTTAGGAAGCTCGAGCCTTATCTAAAAAAGGCTGTGGCAGCTACAAACAACGTTATAACCCAAATGGAAAAATACTTTACTAAAACATCTACTCTAACAGCTAACCCAGTAAATCCTATTATTCTCCTTTTCCTTATAAACAATCCGCGTTCCTCTGTAAAGATTAGGGTCAAGAAAAAAGCAGTCTTCACCTGCCACCAACACACCCCAATTATTTCAAAGGCTGTCGATTTTTGCATTAACCAAAATACTCTTTTGCAATACCCTTGCATCCTTCCAATCCTTAACAATTTTCTAAAATTTCCTTTCACAAAATTCTATGCTTTGAATGACAAAACAAATTGGAGCATGAAAGCTCTTCAGGAAGAAAGAGCAAAATGCTTTCCCCCACAAATTGTAGGACTTGACATATCTTTATTTAATTTAAATCCAACTTTAAGTGGCTACCTCGATTGGAAAGAAAATTTTGAGATGGATTTACTAGAATTTATTTTCCTAAAACTTGTATTCCCAAATTCATCTCGGTACTCGGCACCATGGCTAGGAACACTGTTACCCTCAAGCTTTCTAACGAAATTGGGAGCCACATACGGAGAATTCATATTCGATGGAGAAGAACTAAATCACATAAAATTTGTGACATGCGTCCCTGTTGATACATCTAATAATTTAAGTTTACAAGGGTATGTCTCTGGATTTGAGAAAACCGTTTGGATTTTCTTGACTCTAACTTCAATCTCGTGCGGATTATTTTTGCAAAACATGTCTAGCCTTTCAATTTTACAATTGTATGCAAATTTCACCTATTTTTGGAACATTCTGTTACTCCAGCCTGTGAAAAAAGTCAACAAGTTTAGATAAATAGGTAGCGCCTGTATTTTAACCGGTGTTGTCTTGTCAAATGCTTATTTAGGCTCTAATATTAATGACCTAACTGCCCCAATCCCACCCAAGAAATATAACTCGTTTAGAGATTTATTTATTAACAAAATCAAAATTTATGCACCGATAGTTGATCGTGTTTAAAAAACAACGGCTGATGTTACAAGCTTGGCTAAAGTTTTAGGCCAGGACGTAAAAGGTTATCTCTATTCTGTTCTTGCAACCTCCTCTTACTTTGCAAGGTCGTTGTATAAAATTAATTATAGCTGGACGAGGTCACAGCTTATCTTAAACCTTACGAAAGTCTTGGTATGGTCCCAGTACAAAGCAATTAATGTTAAGAACACTTCAATTTTAAAATTTCTAAACAAATTAGGAAGATGCAGACATGCTTATGTCAATACCTACGAAAAGGTTAAAAGGTTAGAGTTAAAAATTAAACGAAATATTATAAACCAGCATAATAATGATGTTAGGAAGAAATTAGAAGATGTAACGATTGGAATGGAATCATATGCAAATTTATTTCTAGATTGGTTCTTCTACAATATAAATTTACCTGCGGCCAACTTTTGTTAGAGAGTTCGTGCTATTTTCCACTCAGGAATTGTTAACGCCTGGACTAACTGGGCTTTTAGAGTGAATGCATGGAATGATTTCGTATTCGTAGAAAGAAATAGTAGGAAAGGCTACCAACCCGTTTCGCCAAAGAGTGCGAATACAGCAATACTATTTTATTTACATTTAGCCTTCTTGTCAATTCCAACATTATGTTTTCTCTTAGAAAAAATCGTAGCCGCCGTTGATGGAAGGGAATCAGATGTCAAAAATATTTTTAAATGGCTTTTAAAGTTATTCTGCCTATTTGTGAGTTGTCTATTGTACGTGTTTTCAAAAATGTTTAAATTTATCAAATAATTATATACGCGGTGATAAATGTACATTAAATGTACTTATTTTTAGAAAACAAACCGCAGAGTTTGCGGCGCAGACTATTGGTAGCCACAAGATTCCTTTTCAATCAAACAAGTCACATACTTATGATACAATTTGCGATCGTTAAAAAAAGAAATTCAAAAGAGGATTGAAAAAATATGTCATAGAGGTATCTTTTAAAGTTGCTAAAGTCACAAGATAAGTAAGGAAATTTTATAAAGGTATTTTGAAAATATTTAAATCACATGTAAAAAAACAAGCAGACATTAAAGACATAATAAAAGTAATTATTTATATGATTCACTTTTGTCTCAAAATGAATTTTAAAATTTATAACCGTTTTCATTTCTAGACTTTGGGTTATTTAATGTTTGTTTGATTACGCATAAAAATGAAGATGATCAATAAGCTTAAATGCTTCAAGCTTAAGCTAAAATAAAAAATGTATTCATAGCTAAAATGTCAGATCCACATAATCTATTGAGAAATTCTATGTATTTATTAAAAGCTACAATAAATCATTGATAATGTCCAACCAATAATAAACCAAATAATCCGGAAATTGCTAGTCTGATTGGGTATTTAACAAGAGATAAAAGTAAGTATATTCCATAAAACTTAAGAGGCACTTACATTTAAAAGCATAGTTTTTACTATAAGTGAGCTATAAACTAAACCTAAATTATCCTTTTAATATACAAATCGTATAAAAAGACGATCACTTTAGTTACTGAACCGCTTAAGAGGCTAAAATCCGTCGGGAAAATATTTTAACAGTACTTGCTTTATAGACATTTTGCAGCGTACTTGAAACAACTTCCTGCACAAGTATAGACTAAAATATTATCAGCTCAATAAACTTTTTTCTAACTATTTTGATTTTTAGTAAATCTTCGCACGATGAGCAGCCTAAATTCTAATTACTATATTCCTATAAAATTCCGCCGCCAACCTAAGCAAACTTGTTGCCACTTAGCCCAAGGCATATCTGCACAATTACATTTTAATTATAAGCTAATTAAAAGCTGTTCAGATATAGTGATGGGAAATGATCTTCGAGAAGAATTTAATCTCCTTTCCAAATCTGGTTGGAGTTTTGTAACCGGTCGCCCATTCAATTGGAACGAAAGCAATTTTACTTTGAACCCAAAATCGTTCAAAGTAACTGGTGTGATCAGTACAATTGCATTCACCGCATTTATTAATCAACGCATGCAATAAAAAGGATATCATCAACTTACTTTTATGGTCCCTTTTATTCTAATGATTAAAATCTAAACAGGATTTACTAGATTTTTCACTGGTTATCTAAAAAGCTATTGTCCAAAAACAATTTAAAATATTAGTGGGCGTAACAAAAATGTCTTGCATTTTGT
>JAHZMU010002814.1:0-10734 GCA_027743725.1 Rambutsinella grinnellia | reverse complement strand
TTGCTCGTGACAGACTTAATCAATACGAGACATCACTTGGATTGAATCAACCATCTCATGCTGGTGACACTGCTGAAATGCGGTATAAACTCCAGGCTGCGATTGAGGACCGTGATGATATTGACATTGCTCATGAGAACGAACTTGAGGTAAACTTGTATTTAATTTTAGAAAGCTTAGTTTACTCATGCTTTTCCTAACGTCACAGGAGAAAGAAGCAACGATCGAATCCCAGCACGAGGAAATTGAAACCCTTTCCACACGAATCCTCAAAGTGAACGAGTACATTCATGACACCGCAAGGCCCGGTGGAGGAATGGCGAGACCTGCGGTTGATCACATTAAAAGTGTCCTATCGGCAGGACAAGCTCTTCGAGAAGAAGCTCCAAGCACTGACGTAGTAACTTCATAAAAAAACTGCAATGTAATTTTTTTCTTTACACTAATTTAAAACAGGAATTTGGTGCTTTCTAATAAATAACATGGCCTTTACCTTCTTTAGTAACGTCATTCTTTATTCATCCACCTTGTACAAAATGTGCATCGCAATATCACAAAAGAGATTTTTCCACATGTCCAAATATTCATAACAATTCGTCAGATTCAAAGTGTAAAATTGCTAATCCTATAACTTTGTTACATTTAATGTTGTAAGTCACAAAAACCTAAAATACATCTTAGCTTATCTGATGATTGTATACAAAGCGAATCAAGTCATTTGGCTAAAGCTGGGGCAGTATTTTGGTTAGTGAATATTTTATGGCAAACTCATAAGCACCTACACAAGCAAAAATATCGTTAATTGAGAATCTCAATTTGAGATTACATAAAATGTAAATATAAACATGCATATAGCAAACAAACTAATTGTCAAAACATTATACAAATGCAATAATGACAAAAGATGCAGCTTTAACAAAAATAAATTACAACAGCCAAGAAAGAAATCGTTTATAATTTCCTCTGAGGAGCATTAACAAGTGGTTATTCTAATCAAGTTATTTAGTAGATCGTCTGCTATCCTTCCTATAAGCTCTTTGATCAGTTTTACTACTGGTATTTGTAAAAGATCTTTGGCTACGGAGTTGGAATTGTTTTGGAACCTCAGCAGTTGATCCAGTAATTGTGCCTCGACTTGGACTTGATTTTACTAAATTTATGCGAGGTGATTTGCGTGAAGTTTGTTGGTTTTGGAGTTGAGATTGTAGTCGTCGTTTAACAGGCTTTTCTTTAGTTGGTTGTGGGGTAGTAATCCCGGAAGAGTGATTTGAACTTGCGGGTTCCGGTTCTGGTTTTGATACTCGACTTGACGTTGACAACAAGACCCTTCCATTTGAGCTTGTGTCATTCACTTCTCGTTTTGTACCGATACGCAGCTCATGTTCGAGTTTATCAACGACAACATGATTAGAATTAGAACATCGCTGCGCCATATTTTCCGTGAAATTAGTTAAATGCTCGAGATGATTTCCATTACTAATTGGAAAGGGTGTGGAGTGCCTCTTGAGTGAAATACGTGATCCGTCTGAGGTAGAAGGTATCGCACAAATTTCGATTTCAGCTTCATCATCGATTTGATGATATCGCACAGCTTTGTTCGAGAGAGGCACTTCCCAATTCAGTTCTAGTTGTCCAGAGGTTGAGGGCGAGGGAGTTTCAGGAGGGGTTAAAAAGCTGTAAGTTGTAGCATCCCGAAATCTAGCCATCCCTCCATTCTGATAAGGGTATGGATAAACAGTACTATTATTGCTGGGAGGTGTGGGAAACGATAAGGCGGAGGAGCAGATTGACTGCCTCTCCACCAGTGATGAGCTTGACTGTGATCCGCTTGGCCCATCTTTTGTAGGAATGCGTAATGAGATTTCCTTATTTTCTAAATCTTTAGCGTCCACTTCCTTCGTCGGGGTTTTCACATTTGAAGATAGTGACCCGAAGAAAGACCATTTGTTTGGCTTCATTTTGTTCAGTGTAAATAGCTTATGACCATTAAGTAGCTTCCTAATACAAATTACCAATTACTTTCCTCCTAAAAATATATTATTTTTACACATACTTATCAATTGCCTTCTTTCCAATCCCGTTTGTCTTCCTCAGAGAAAGTGCACATTTCAATGCTTCCAATTCTTTCCAATGCTCATTCCTCCTGTGGGTCACCAGTTTCCCCCACTGATCAAAGTTGACCTTGCAATATCTGCACTGAAAGGAGAACATCCTTTTAATTTAAAGTTTAACCCTTTTATTCCTTCCTTTTACTAATCTAATAGCTTTTTCTAAACATGGCGATTATAAACTCAAAATTTTACACTAATTCCTCCCGTTTCGAGTTGCGAGGAGGAAGAGCCCAGTTAATACTGTACATCCTAACTTTTCCCCTACTAACGTGAGAGTTTACTGCACACCCATATACTTACCACCACCACCGGTCGTGCTTATATCGGTAAGAGAAGAGAGCGCAGCCCCGAACGAGAAAAATGACAATAAACTTCACAAAAAAGGGTTAGCATAACCGGATGACGACAAACAGCTAGTTTTTATGGCAATCTCCCCTCATCCTAGATGCGATTATGGCATCTCTCACACACGCTTATAATTTTTTCCTCCTAACTCACCTTGATTCATAATTGCATCTTCATCTTATATTTATTCACTCGTTCTTTCTCCCAATTTTTCTCTAAATTCACCTTTTGATAAGCAATAAAAACATAACTTATACACTACTACCTGTCATATCTACACTCTAAACAGTTCCAAACTTCCAAATATGCTTCCTCTCCCAAGCCACCCTTTCACTTCCGCTTTCTCCACAAAAAATGCGCAATTCAAACGCCATTTGTAAAATTTATAAAATTATTTAGAGTAAAATTGAATTACCTTTTTGAGCTTGCTGGTTACGATGAATGATTAAAATGATGACGCGCAAGAGTCTAAACAATTATTAGGCTTTTTTAGCTTACAGTTTGCGTCAAACTATGAATTCGGCGTTATCTCTGTAGCTTCCTAAATATCATCTGTACTCAGTACTCGATAATATTCTCATGAAAAAAGCTTGATAAATGCGTTGTATGAGAGGGCTTGAAGCGTCCAAGAATAAGTGCATTATTTTTGTGCATTTTTGCTTCTTCTTGGTAGGTGTCCAATATCCAATAGAGTTGAGACACTCAACTTCTGAGAGAGCCCAAAAAGCCCACAAATGCCACGGGCTAAAAATGAGCTCAAAGCATGTAAACAAAATGCATGTAAAGAGTATCAACACTGACGGATCAGAAAGGTAGGAAAGTTGTGAGAACATCTCACTGAGGCTTGCACTTTTTGTGTGGGTGCATTTGATTCTGAAGTGAAGAGAGATAAATGGTGTTAAATGCTTTGTTTTCATTCAGGCATAAGCTATTAGTTTTTTTGCACGGTTAAAATAGTTAAAGTTTGACACGTGCATGGACACGTGCTAATTTCTAGTCAGTGGTGGTTCAAAGTTGAGAGGTTAAAATGATTTTCTGGTGAAATGACTTGATTAGTAATTAGTTAAAATGAGTTTCCTAAATATCGATGTCCATTCGGACTTTTTCACCCCGCAAGAGTATCCGGTAGAGATTTTGGAGGTGGCGAAGGGCAAAGATGTTATCACGTGTTGTTTGACCCCACCTGCAAAACAGTTTTTGGCTTTTATGTTGATTAAAGAGTTTTATTATAGGTAAGTTGATTAAAAGTGGAGATTTGAGTGATTAGTCATCACAGATGATTAATAGTTTTGATATTTTTATTTAGAAATGATGGCTTGTCAATATTCATCCAAAATACCACTGCCAAAACGGAGGAGAAGGAACCGGAAAATGAGAGTGAAGATGAGGAGGATGATGAAGATGAAGATGATGAAGACAATGAGGAGTTGAAGAAGAGAAAGGAAAGGTCATCACGAAAGTCATCGACGAAGTCGAGTGCTGATGCGGCGAATACTCAGTCAGTGTCAGGCAATCCTATTCCAGTTTGTCACCTGCCGTTTGAAAGCCTTACTAACATTCCAACCAAGAGATTAGCAAAGGGGGATGAAGCTGTTACGAATATTTTTAATGATGATTGTAGGAGCTCATCAGTACTTGCTTGTCCAAGTGTCAAGTTCCTTGAACTATGTAGGACGTTGAAAAACGAGGAGTTTCTTGACAGGGTCAAATTGATCGTGATAGATGATGTGCATGACGCATTAAGGGATGACGAGATGAGGAAGGAGCTCCAGGAAATATTAACAATTATTAGGTTTGGATGAGATTGATTTAAAATTTAGCAATTTATTTTGCAGCTTGATTATTAAAAAGGATATTTTTAGGGATTGCAATAAAAAGAGAAGCGTTGAGGGAGGGAAGCCCGTAATAAGGACAATATTTTTGACTGTATCTTTGCTCCATTTTTATGGGAACGAATCGGATGGGTTTTGGAGGATGGAAGAAACGTTTAAAAGACTGGAAACATTGTGTAGTGCCAAAGTTGACACAACAAGCGATGTTGTGGCCTTACTTAGGTAAGTTAAAATAGTGGCTAGATCTAGACCAAACGACTAAAGCGGAAAGATTCTCACAATTTTATTTTCTACAGGTATTCCACCAGCCCAAAGGAAAGAATAGTTCAGTTTGTACCATCCTATCTAGAGGACATTACTGAGCGCCTTAGTTTGCGTGCAAAGGAAATATTGGCACCGGTCAAAGCCTTCCTGGAGCGACACACCTTTGATGCCTTAGCATCGTATGGTTTCGAAAATGGCGTTTCAACCCCAGGCTTAGAAGATACTGAGGAGTCGGATTCGATGATAGAAGAACTTCGAAAAATTCCCCATCCTAAAACGGAACCTCTTCAAGTTCTCGAACAATTCCTGCTTATTTTGGAGACATTCGGTCCATGGTGCGCTTATAGGTCACTTATTCTCTTGATTCATCATGTGGAGAAATTAAAGGTATTGAATGGCAATTTGGTGGAATTATCTTTTAAAAATAAGAATTTATCATATTTATGCTAATTATAAATATGTAAAACCTTAGGTTCGCACACCATACGAGAGACATTACCTTTTGCTGGGGGCCCTCCATACCAGATTCACTATCGTTCAAAAAACCTTCATCACTGAATTCAATAAACTCAAACCGATTGAAGTCCTAGAGCGATTCTCAACTCCGAAGTTAAGAGCTGTATTAGATATTCTCCGAAGATTTGACCTTACCCGTCCAGTTGAGCCAATGAATAGACAAAAATATCAGGAGAAATTTGTAGATGAAGATGATGATGCAGATGAGGACAGTGTAATTCAAGGCGATGGTAGCAGTAAAGCTGAAGGACAAAAACAAAAGCTAGGAAAACAGAAAAAGAATGTCAAATTTGAGAATAAATCAAAACGTGGAGGGGGTAGAGGAGGAAGACGACGACAACAAGGAGCTAAAAAGAACCCTGATAACCAACAAGAAGTAGCTCCTGATGATGAATCTCAACCCACACAAAATACTGAAACAGAAGAATCTGCAGCAGAAGAACCTAAATCATTGGAAACTGAGACTAATAAAGATCAAGATCAAACTGTTATAATCAAATCAAAGCTCGAAGATCTTATTGTTAAGCCTGGTACTCCTGTCGCAACTGAAGAAAATCCTGAAATTCCGTCCACTGCAACTGAAAACGTTGAAGTAGAATGTAAAGAAAATGATGCTCCAAAACCAACTGAAACTGATACAAGTGAACTTAAGAAACCTCACAGGAAAAGAAACCCAGGAGGACATAGGAGTCGTTATAGTAGGAAATCAAAAGTTTTCCAGAGAATTGATGAGTCGTCCCTGTGTGGAATAATTTTTGTGGAGGATCGGTTCGATGCTAGAATTTTGTAAGTTGGATTCATTCATAGTTTAGTTATTCATGCCACTTATTAGCATGCCTTATGACCTACTTTATTTTTTTAGATACCACTTTCTCAAAGAAGCAGCCTTTTCTGACCCCAAATTAATCGGATTGAATCCAACCATCGCTGTCGACCCAAACCCAGAGTATGCAAAGGATTCTCGAGAAGCTGAAATGGAGCACAAGCGTCGTGAAGAATGTCTTAAGAAATTTCGGTATCGCGAAGCAAATGTCCTTATCGGAACATCCCTTTTGGAAGAAGGAATTGAGCTTCCCAAAGCCAATCTTACAATACGATTCGACCCTGCCAAATCTTTTAGGTCATACCTATTTTCGAAAGGAAGGGCACAAGGCTATGATGCAGAATTTTATGTTTTCTCCACCAAGGACACCCTCACTCATTCTTTAAGACAGCTATCAACATTTAAAGTTGTGGAGGATTGCCTACTTTCCAGAAGTATAATTCAGAGACCTCAACCAATGTATCCTTCAGTACCATCTGAGCAAGAATGGGATACTTTGTTTCCCCGCTTCAAAACTGCCAAACTATCTAATGCGATATCCATCGTCAACAGATATTGTGCAAGACTTCCATCAGATACTTTCACTCGATTAGTGCCTCTGTGGCACTTGGAGTCTTCCGAGGCGTCTGACAAACGTCACGCTTGCTTCTTAAGACTACCAATAAATTCCCCAGTAAAATGGTTAATAAGAGGAGTGCCAATGCCATCTGTGTCTCTGGCCAAACAAGCCGCTGCATTACAAACTGTAACGATCCTGTACTCGAATGGTGAGTTGGATGACACATTAGCTCCAATTGGAAAAGAAAGTGTTAAACAAGAGCCCGACCTTTACGAAGGGGACGACAACGCAGATGAAGACTGTGGAGAGTTTCGCCCAGGAAGTACTAAACGCAGACAATATTATAATAAACAGTTAGCTCCAGAACTTACCCAATGCCTGCCAAAATCTGGAACACGAGCATATCTTTACTGGATACGGATGCTCCTAACTTGCCCACTGCCAGAGGAACAGAATACTAGAGGAAGAAAGTTACATCCGCCAGAATGTGCACCGCAGTGTTTTGGAGTAATTTTGTCGAAACCAATGCCGCCACTCCCTCCATTCCCAATTTATACGAGGTGTGGAGAAGTTCAAATACAACTAGTTAATGTAATGGTTGATGGAACACCAAATCTAGAGCTGTCAGACGAAAATGTTGCAAGAATCTCAGCATTTCACCACTACACATTTACATCTGTATTAAGATTGGACAAATATTTAACTCTGTTTGATCCAACGCTGTCGGAAAACTCGTTTTATGTCGTTCCCCTCAAAAGAATTGGGACGTTGGAGGAGAAAAATGAGAGTGTTGCTGTGGACTGGGAATTTGTTGATGCTATTTGGGCTGAAAAGGATGTTGCTCGACCTCGTCAGAGAACTTGTATTCTCCTCGCTAATAATATTAGAATCGTGGTGGCCAGCCAGATTCATGGATTGGGGAAGCCATTTTTGTCAAATGATTATAAATGGGATCCGTTAAGCTTTGGCTGGACTCTGAGCGATGTAATTGCAGCTTCCAACCCGCTCCCAGCAATTGAAGGTGAAGATAGTGAGGGTGGGAAGAAGAAAAAGTGTTTGCAAAAGAAAAAGAAAAAATCTGAGAAGCCTGATGAAATGTGCAACGGCAAAGATTCTGATGATGAAAAGAAAGCTGAAGGGGATGAAGAGGAAGAGGAATTGACAGGGTTTGCTAAAGCAGCTAAGGAAGCTACTATTAGCTCGAATATGTCGCTGGCAGAGTCGCTATTGATGGACAAGATACCGGGGTAATTTTAGTTATACTGATAATTATAATTAACGAGCTAATTCCAGATAGAATATTGCAGATTTGCTTGTTTTGCAGGAAATCGGCAAACGAACTTCTTAGTGAGGAAATGAAGAAATGTAGACCACCTACACTGGAAATTGGAACGTGGACCAATGAAATGGCGCAAGAGACATTGGCAAACGAACCTGATTATGATGAGGACGAGGATGAACTAATGGATCCTACTGTGGCTTTGCCTTCTAATTTGATGATGCTTGATAAAAATTGGACGTGGGGAGGACGCTCTCGACTGTAAGAATTTCTTTCACCGTCCAGCACAGCTTTTGATTAATTTGAGCACTATTTTTTTTAGATTTAATCATCGAGTTCATCGTGCCTTGTACGGCAGCCCCACACATTGGGGAGAAGTATGGGATCAGGACGCATTTGTCCCAATAGAAGATTTAGATGATAAAGACATGGATGACAATTTATCTGTCACATCAGACATGAGTGGTTCAGATGAATCCTTTTTGGACGAAGAAAACAATTTCAAGATTCAGTTCCACAACGGAAATACTGCTGAAGCTTTGGATAAGAGGAAGTTAGGAACTGCTTTTGATAGAAGGGTGCGTGATGAATGGTGTGCAAGTGAAGACATGTGGTGGCAGATGGATGACATTAATGACTCGCCAAAAGAGGAAGATGATATTAGCTCGGTTGTAAAGGAAGACCTTTTGCGAAAGAATTTTGAGGAAAGGGTGGAAGAAAACGTTAGCAAGATCGAAGAAGTAATTGAATGGAATGATGTTAATTCGGTAAGTAATCTATGAACAAATCTAAAAGCCATCAAGCAATAGCAATGTAATGACTTCATAATTTGTATAATAGTTGGAGCCACGAAAAAAGAAACGAAGCGATGATGAAAATATCGAATCAACAAATCCTAACCCGGAATACGAAAAGTTGTATAAGGAATTAACATCTATCCAACCACCTCCGTGTTTTCCAGAGTCTAATGACTACAGAAAAGATGTTTCAGAAAATAATTTAAAGGAGAAATCGTTCAGTTTTGATTACCAACCGACCTTAACCGATCATGTTGGACCAAGTCCATGTCAAATATTACAGGCTCTTACAATGTCAAATGCTAATGATGGCCTGAACCTGGAAAGACTTGAGACAATTGGGGACTCTTTTCTGAAATATGCGATTACATCTTATCTGTTTTGCACATTCGAAAATATTCATGAGGGGAAGCTCAGTCACTTAAGATCAAAGCAAGTTAGTAATGTTCATCTTTATCGACTTGGGAGACGACGAGGATTAGGTGGAGTAATGGTAGCGACAAAATTCGAACCTCATGATAACTGGCTCCCTCCAGGATATCATATCCCAAAGGAGTTGGATAAAGCCTTTTTATCTAAAAACTCACAAAAGGCAGCATTTGTAGACGTAAGTCTCTACTTTAAAATATGGAATGAATAATGATTTGTTCTGAATGAATTAATTCATATTACAGCAATCCAAGTACTGGAAGCCTCCAGATCAAGCAGATGATGTAGACCTTGCACCTGAGAGCAAAACAAGTTCGGAAGTAATCCCATATAATTTGGTTACGCAGCAATCAATCCCCGACAAATCCATAGCTGATTGTGTGGAAGCCCTGATTGGTGCCTACTTAACTTCAATGGGACCGTTAGGTGCGCTTTTGTTCATGTCTTGGCTGGGAATACGAGTCCTACCATCCCGTCATGTTAACGAGGAAGAAATTGAGAAAATTAAAAGGGAAGCTACTCCCAAGGAACAACCTTTACTTTACATGACACTTCCGAAGACCGACAAGTACATATTTTTTGATATGCTGCGCCCACCAAATTCTCCCTTGTTGAGATATAACGAGAATTGTGAATCTCAACTCAACATACTTTTGAAGGTAAGGAAAACTGAAAAATACGTCCAAAAGTTGTTTGTGTCAATTTCAATACAATTTCTATTCTAAAACAGGGCTATGACCAATTTGAAGAATCGGTTGGATACCAATTCCGAGATAGAAGCTATCTCCTTCAGGCATTTACTCATGCATCGTACACTCCCAATAATTTGACGGATTGTTACCAGCGGTTAGAATTCTTAGGAGATGCGATCTTGGACTACCTCATTACGAGACATTTATATGAAGATCCTCTACAACATTCTCCGGGATCGTTAACCGATTTAAGATCTGCATTAGTCAATAACACTATATTTGCATCTTTAGCCGTTAAAAACGGATTCCACAAGTATTTCCGTCATTGCTCGCCTGGATTAGCGATTGTTTTACAAAAGTTTGTGGCTTTCCAGGAGCAACATGGTCATACTCTGACTCAAGACGTGAGTAACTCAATAAAATATGAGACTATTTTAAGAATTCGCAAATTTAATGCGATTAATTTTGCAAATTCTTTTAAACAGTATTACTTGATGGACGAAGAAGAATGCGAAGAAGCAGAAGACATTGAAGTTCCCAAAGCACTGGGCGATGTCTTTGAATCCGTGGCAGGAGCGATATTTTTGGATTCTGGAATGTCTTTGGACGCAGTATGGGATGTTTATTATCGTATTATGAAGCAAGAAATAGGTTTGTTAATCACTACCAATCCAAAGTTTAATAAAATAAAGATTTCATTAATTAAATTACTTTTGAAATTGTAGAGGAGTTCAGCAAAAACGTTCCAAAGTCTCCCATCCGAGAACTCTTGGAGCTCGAGCCCGAAACTGCCAAGTTTGGAAAACCAGAAAAGTTATGGGATGGAAGAAGAGTTCGGGTGTCTGTCGACATATTCGGGGTTGGAACGTTCCGTGGTATTGGGCGCAATTACCGAATTGCAAAGTGCACTGCTGCAAAATGCGCGTTGCGACATGTAAGAAAAATTCGGCAGCTGAACCCAAGACGTTAATCATTTACATGAATGATGTGAAGGAATGACTAATGAGTTTGAGTAAAGTATGATACTCATTTTGATGTCAATTAAATAGGCATTTAAGAAGTAAAAGTATATAAACCTATTCTAATC
>JAHZMU010002813.1:0-11549 GCA_027743725.1 Rambutsinella grinnellia | reverse complement strand
AAATTGCTTTTACTAACATGAATTTGATTTACGTTATGTTTACAAGCTATTTAATAGGTAATCAAATTCGTTCTATTCCGTATGGGGGTTAAAGTTTTTAATCATTGAGCAGGACACACTACACTACTGCTTTGCTTTACATAGTTAAACGTTAATCAGGCACTATGTAATCAAAAGCATCTTTCAATTTACATAAAAGTGCTTTTTCGTGTGAGTGAAATTAGTAGTGTAAAGACAGACGCTATAAAATAATATGCTTGCTATTTGACCATTTTAAGCAAAAGGCATTTGAGCACCAATTTATCTAATGAAGGTATTTATACCAATTGAACACACCGGTACCACTTGTCTATAAATCAACTACGTCAATGAATGATTCAGTGACTATTTTCACAATTTGCAAGCAAACTTTGTTTCAAATCTACCTACAAAGATAAACATTTTATAATTTAATAATTTTACTGATAAGGGATTTCAGTGAAATCATTTCACTTATCAATTCCTTACGTATTCATTTAAAGCTTGATGACGCAAAAGACCCGAATGAGGTTTAAAATCCGGAATATCCGGTTAATATGTACTCCGCACCATTCTAATTTTTTTCTACGCAGAAACTAATTATTATAAAAATAGTTGATCTGTAGATCAGCGTCAGAGATAGCGTCATCAGTAGCGTCTAGAGACGCTGATCATGATATTGCTAATCAATGAATTTGTAATCCCAAAACATATCCATTTATATTTCAATTATGAGTGTTGTATAAATACATATTAGGTGAATGGCGCACTACCGGTTTTGATTTTAGTTAGCTAATTAAATCATACATTGTAGTTTGTGCAGCGCGTCGCTTCGCGGCATTAACAATTAAATAGTAAAGATTCTTCGTAAAAAAAGTGCATCTTATAAATATTTAAGATTTAAGGACATGAAGAAACTAATGAAAGGTGTTTATTGTATTGTATTTCCAGAGCTTACGATGAAATCGAGGATCTTTGACTTTGACCATGTAGTCGATAAAACGGAAGGAATTTTCCCATCGTTTCTGATAAAGATCTCATCTCCTAATCAATACGTCATTGTGGTGTTGTAATTGAAGAACTATATGATTATACACGAACGTGACAAAACCACTCTTTAAACGAGTCCTGTGATGAGATGCAAACTGATAACTTAGTAGACACTTTTATACGGTGTATCTATGGCGTTTGTAAACCGCAGACATGAAATACTTACGTGTGGTGCATCAATATCAACTCATTCAGTTAGCTCATGAGTGGGCTTTGTTCAACACGCTCTCAGCGACAGCAAGAAGCAAAGCGTCTATCTGTTCGCGGTGGACTGGGCTCATGCAATTAATTTCATCTTTCTGTCAACGCCAAAAAATCAACATAAACACTATCTTGAGATTTATCGGTATTTGTCTAAAATAATTTTGTTGGATGTGCAAAGTTTCTGCAAGAATCTTTTTAATTAAAAGTGTAAAATTGCAATAATAGTGAACAAATTAATGATCGTGACAAAAAAAGCCGAGGAATCGCAGTGGCAATTTAAAATTTGACATCGTAAAACAAATTACTCTGCTAAAATAATAGCGTGAGACCTTCGACACGTCCAAGTCCTTCATTAGTAGACTATCAAATTATTATATTGTTTGCATTTTCTCGTTAAAATTAACAAGAAAGTGTTTCCATTCGTGAAGGTGAAGCTGTTCTTGTTTAAGGGCTCTGTTATGTGTCGCTGAGTTTAGGAAGCAAACTTTATAAAAGTGAGATTAAGTTTAAGTGAGATTCTCAGAGATCATTTCCAGACAAAATGCTCTCGTTTATCCAGACAGCCGTGAGAAACGGCGCTACCTGCGCTGTTTTTATATTTTTTATTGGAATACACCTTAGTTTGGAAACAGGTAAGATATCCGTGAAGGTTGTTGAGATTGCTTCAGAGTAATTCAAAAAGTTTTCCTTATTATTAGTGAAATCAAAAAATTATGGAAACTTAAAACCGGCCAAAATATAAAATTGGAAAGTTAGATATTTTCCTTTAGACTACGCTAGTTTCCCTAATTAAATTAGCCATGAACTTAACCAAGTGATTTCTTTTAATTTCTTTTAATTCTAATGTGCACGATATAAGCTTTGATAATCTAACTACCTCTTTAGAAGAAAAGGTTGAGGTAAGAAAATATCCATTATATGCCGTGCCCTTCACGTGACACCATAATATCCCATGACTTCTGGAAAATGCACGCAAAAAACTGAACATTATTATCCACCCTATTAAAAAATTATCCAAGCATGCTATGAACCTGAACAAGTAACAATTGACATAGTTTTTACTTTCATTGCTCCTAATTCCAATTCTCAGCCTCCCTTAAAATTCTATTATGATTGTCCGAAAGAGTAATTCTATTTTTCAAGTACAGTAGTTAATAGTCAAGTATAGCAAATTGGTCTGCATTCTAACCCATTTATTCCAATCAGAAAAAACTGACAAAACTTTATTTTTTTTTGCATGCGTAGATAATCTATGAGATAATACAATACTTGTCTTTCATTATCTCAAGCACGCATGAATGAAGTCCCGTTGAGGTATTTTTTTTTATCATAATTCGAGGTTTTACCCTTATTCAAGAGATCCTTCACTTCACTTTTATCATCGCCTTCTTATTTTTCACACTTTTAGTAATTTATTACAGCATTAGCACTCATCATTTGTTGAATGAATGGTGATCTGTAATTATCCTTTTTCATTTTCATGACACATGCCTAAAACAGTGCAAAGGTAAGGAACGTAATAATAGCAATAATAATTTGCCGTAGCCGAATGATATAGCAATTTGCAGTGTGCAATGTTAGAGATAGTAAATTGGGGGTTGAATTGAATAGTACCAACAGTCATTTTTTTACTACCGTTTCTTTTTATATCGCTGCTGCTGCACGAAAATCAGGCATAAAGGTGTTGTAAAATAGTTATGACATAATTGAACCCGCAATGATTTTCCACATTCGAAACTGGTCACAAAAGATGCCAAGAGATTGACTGCAACCTTGAGCAATGGACTTGTGGGAAATTGAATGTTGTGACATACAAGACAAAAAACGATGTTATGCTTAAATAAAATGATTGTTGGTGCAATGAATGCTGCAGTTCCTAGCACCTTCTTACTTTCCACATTTTATATTTTTTAAATTAGGTTGAGTTTTGATTGAAATTTGTTTCGTGAGTATCTTTTCCTGCATAGTTTTTAATCAATTTTTAAAATGACGCAACAAGTAGATTTAAACCTGGCAATTTTTAAGTACGTAATAGAAGCTACGAAGCATTTTGTAATAGAGCTGAAAATATAAACAGTTTACGGAAGCAGGCTTTTTAATGATAAAAAAACTAGAATTAGCAAGCCAAACTAACTGCTATATGCACATATCATTTTTAAACTGACAATCATAAAATATTGTTTCAGCTATCTTAAAGGTGTACGTGCTCCAGCATGACTGTTAAACAAAAAGAGTCGCACTCTTACTTTTGAACAAAAAAACAATCCATCAATAAATACTTCTGTACTTCACTGTTAACGGGATTAACATCTTATTCATAATTCATGTTACTTAATTTAATGCCTTATTACTAAATATTAGTAACAAAGCAGGAAGACAGATATAGCTGTAAACTCAAATTGCTCAAATCCATCCAAATGTCATTTCAGTGTCAGCGAAGAATTTTTAACGACCAAAACAAAGCTGGAGTGAAAAAGTGTGATTGAACGAAAAACTGCTCCTTCAAGGCCATACCTCAGAATTGTTCTTTTTACATGAGAAATTAGCCAGAAATGCTCGTGCTTGCTAAAAAGGTGAAGCCATAGCCATTTAAACTGTAAAGAAAAAGGGAAACATACTTAAATGAGCATAATTTGTAATGCAGTACTACGCTATTATTAAACAATCATAGTAATCAAGTTTGACTACGAAATTTCATCGCGAAAGAGGTTTCTTACCAATACAAAAGAGTATTGTTGGAAATTATATGATGCTGAAATGGACAAGATGCAAAATGTCATTTATGCTGCGCCCAAATGAACAGTCATTATCCAATAAAGCAATAGTGGAATGTCCTCTCGAAAGTCATATTTTTGTGATGAAATAACTAATCAATCAATTTACTGTGCTTTTATCACTTTTTATCTTGTTTTATTCTTAATATGCAGATTTGATGGAATCACACCCATGCTTTCGTGAATGTTCTTCTGACCCAGCGACACGGATGACTTGTGGCTACAACTTTACACTTGAATACTTCTGGATTTTGTCCAAAGCTTGTTATGAATGTCCTAATGTGAGTTCAGACTGCTCGAGATACGATTGCATTCCTGGTGATGGAGTGAAACGTGCCATCGCCGTCGTTAACAGGCTAATGCCAGGACCAGCTATTAGAGTAAGTTGTTGAGTCAATATACTCTTTTGACTTAAATGCAGGGTTCACTGTGTGCAATCCTTCATGGATCGCTTGAATGACGTAGGGAAGCAGAATGAATGAATATGACTAATTTATATTTTTCCGTGACTGAAAAAATGAAATGCGGAATTCCCTTGCCACTGTACTCCATGCAACTTCGTGTAAATCTTTGAGATGCTCTCGATTGACTTTTGCATTAGGGATAAAATGTAGCACGCAATTGATAATAAAGCTTGCTTGCTATTTGTAATTACAAGATGGGGAAACAAACAGATTAAAACTACCAATGAAGTGGGCATAAAAAAGCGTAACCGTTTAAAAACAAACCCACGGACGAAAAAACATAGATTCTAACTAATTTTCAAGGATACTCCCTAAAACTAAATTTTTCGCGAGAAAATCCATTAACAAAATGAAAAACCCAAAAAAATCGGGTACAATAAAACGTAATTGAATAAATAACAAGTGAAAGTATTTTTACCTATAAGTTATGATTTTCTTTCGTTATATCCAGTAACCTCAGACATTTACCGTATGGAAAATGAAAAAGCAAGAAAAAAATATGGAAAATACGTCCGCGAATTCGCAATATTGCAATGATCATATTTAGTCGGATAGCAGAAAAAACTGGATTTAAGCGAAACTTCATTTGCCTTGCTTCGTCAGTAACATCACATAAAAACCAATTTTTGTTTTGCAAGATGCATACCTGTCACTTGCATGAATAATTCAATCACTATTATGATATAACATAATGGATGGTTACTTTCGCTTTCGAAGAAGCGTTACTTGTGGACTCGTCTTTTCTTCTAATAGTTTTTTCTACCTGTTCAATGTGTGAGCTTACAATGAATGATCATTACTTGAGATTCCGTCAATTCTTTCCAAGAACTGAAAATGACGGAGTTGTCATAATTTGTATGCGAGCTCCATGATTTTGTGATAAAAGAATACTTTCCGGAAAATCTAAGATTTTGTGAAAGACATATTTACGTATTATCTATAAGAAGTGCATGACTAGCTACCATTATAATGATGATTACCACGCACGAGAAAAATATCTTAAGTAGAAACGATAATTTAAAACTAGTCTCTTTTAAATTTGTTTATTGCAATTCAGGTATGTAAAGGAGATACGATTGTCGTTGACGTACAAAATGGACTTTTTGGGGAAGGAACAGCTATTCACTGGCACGGAATTCATATGAAAAACACACCATGGATGGATGGTAAGACCAGACTACTAAAAAGTTTTGTCATTATAGGTTTTTCAACTTAAGATGTAATTTTGCCTTTCTAAAAACTACATGATTGATGCATGTTGTTAATGTATAGGAGTTCCAGGAGTTACCCAATGTCCAATTCCGCCCGGGAGTACGTTCAGGTATTTTGGTTCCGCCTTTTTAAACATCATATTTGCATCTTAGAATTTTATCTTCAATCAATAGAAGAATTATTTAAGTGAATCAGGAAAATTTGACGTAACATGTCCGATTACTAAGAATTGCATTTTTTTGTAAAATTAATAATAATGCTGGTAGTAATTGGCTTTTAACTGATGGATGACAGCCACGAGTGCTAATGATGACAGGCGTTGAATGCACGTATTAATTATATTTATTGTTTAAAAATATCATTGTTTTTAAACAGGTATGAATTTGATGTGCCACTGGGTGGCACGTATTACTGGCATAGCCACGCTGGATTTCAGAGAGGCGATGGGATATTCGGTTCACTAATTGTCCGCGAGCCAAAGGAAAAAAAGTCGATGATTTACGATCATGACTTGGCAGAGCACGAAATCATTATTTGGGACTGGTTAGCAGATTTGTCCCTTCCAAATTTCCTTAATCATCATCATGCAGATGGCGATAATAAGCCAAGAGGAGTGTTAATTAATGGAAGGGGTCTGCCACCGGGCTTCTTTGATGACTTTGCGGAGAATGAGGTAATTTACCACTAAGTGTAAAAGTAATTAGCTGAACTTGTTGGTATAAAATAATTATGTCATTGTTGCAGACAATTCAAACGAAAGGGAAGTCGTTTGTCCCACTTCATGAAGTACGAATATCCCAAGGTCACTCTTACAGACTCCGTTTAATTAGCAATGGAGTGCTCAACTGTCCTTTGGAAATGTCAATTGAGAATCATACAATGACAGTTATTGCTTCTGACAGCTTTAATGTAGATCCAGTTGACGTAAACTCTGTAGGTAGGTTTTATGGCATCTGCTACATAATTTTGTGGCGAGGAAAACTTTTTAAAATATACTTTGGATTATTCCATTTTCCATAAATTAAAATAAACATTCCATTATATTTTAGTTATTTATGCGGGAGAACGATGGGATATAGTTGTTCGAGCTAATCAAGTCGTTGGTTCATACTGGATTAAATTTCGTGGCCTTATGGATTGTGACGACCGATTTACTTCTGCATTCCAAGTCGCTGTTTTAAATTACAAAGGAGTTCCGATTGGAACGATGCCTCAGCATTCAATTAAAAATTGGCATGCAGCTGCTGCTCCTCATGATGGATTGGTGAGATAATTTACCCTTGGTCGAAATTTAATTTTCATTCACGTCATTAATTCATAAAGCTATTGATTGCTGATTAATATTGTGGAATAATTGATTTATGCAGCAATTAAATCCGTTGAATCTAGCACCAGGCATTGAAGGAAAGTATATGACAGCTGCCGAGTTATCTAGTGTGGAAGATGATGATCCTGAGATTATCACGCAGGAATTTGCAGACCATCAATTTTACATTTCATACGACTTTAATCCCATAGACAATATAAGGTTTCATGGACCACATATTCCAATTCGTACAGGTAAAATGCTATACAGATTGCAGACAGAGAGAGCAATAATTTACAGGCTTTCATCATTTAACATGGCTGATTTTTTAATCCCTAGTTCGGAAAGGCTTTAAACTTTATACCCCTCAACTTAACTTTATCTCTCATGTGATGCCTACATCACCCTTTCTTACACAGCCTGAAACAATTGATAATGCAAATGTTTGTGATGAATCCACAATCAAAGTTAATTGTTCTGCTGAATATTGTGAATGCACACATATGCTCACAGTTGAACTTAATTCGATTGTGGAATTGGTTTTGGTAGATAGGTAAGTATGATTGTAATAAAAGGCATGGAATGATTTGTAGCTACAGTGCACAAATTTATAATTTTGTAGGGGATACACATTTGATGCAAATCACCCTTTCCATTTGCACGGTCATGCCTTTAGGATTTTGGGGATGGAAAGGCTGAATAAGACAACAGAGCCTCATTACATAAAAGAATTAGATAGATTGGTAATTTTATAATGCAATGCTAATTTGCAAGACGAGTTTCTACTAAAATTGTAATCAATACTTAGGGACGAATCCCACGGCGGAGAATCAACGCTCCTATCTATTGGTTAACGTTTCAAAACTTTCAGCATGAACATTCTCAATAAGTTCTATAATGTACCAAATGAATTGGTAGGTTGGCAATTTAACCGACATGCTAAACGCCCCCGAAGGCTTTCCCAAATGCGGAAACTACATTCCACCTGTTGCTAATCCACCTATTCGAGTATTTGAAAAGCCCCAATCAATAATTCCTCTGAAAAATGGTACAAATCCATACCATCCTCAATACGCTCATGGAGTTTCGACAACGCCCAAAACCAAAACATCGAAACCGTCAGGCACTGGGAGAAAACCGGGGAAAGGTGCTGGTGAAAGAGTAAGATCGACGGAGCCAAAACTCTTGTACTTTTTGCTTTTACTATCGAGTGTATATTCCGCATATATTCTTAATAGATAATAGTAGCGTTTTATATCGCAATCAATGTACCTAATTAGATTAATTAGAAGATGATCGTCTACAAAATTGACGTTAGATGTAATTAATGACAATTCAATTATGTGCGAAATCAAGTCAACTATAATTTCACGCAATTTTTTATAGATCTGTATGAATGTGTAGATATCATATTTTTATCTACAAAAGCAAGTTTTAATTTCCAAAGATAAAATCCAAACCTAAAATTTATATTACCAAATGGGAATGTGAGAAAAAGTCAGTTGTGATGTGATAAAAAAGTTAGAAATAGCATTAGCCAATCTTGCATTTAAAGCATTTACACCGTAAATTATATGGAGCCAGCAGTATTATATCCTCCTGTATTTTATAACTTTTAGTCATTTAATTTTCTATTTGAAATTGTAAAATGAAATTGCAACTTATAAACGCAACGTTTAATGCTAAATTTATTTTTATTACGATTTATTCATAGAAAGAGAGTATGAAATAAGTAAGTACCTTTGTAGCGTAGTCAAATTGAGATGAGGAGTTTGGAACAGAAAAATGCAATTTATGGGAAGCAAATTGCATTCCCATTCTTAAATGTGAATGAGTCATCGATAGTTCAAAATTATGAAATCCATTGTGAAAATTGTGATGACATGTGAATAAACGTAACACAATGTGTTAAATCCAAAAGTTTCAAATACGCACTATTTATTTATACTATATTAATCTAGAAATTAGGCATACAAACGGAGTATGTAATATGTATCTTTACTCTTCGCCTGCGTCGTAATCGGTTTCGTGTGGTCCTTTTATCAGTTGTCTGAACCTATACACTGTCGCATTCTACGCATAGGAGAACCATTTTTACTTTGTTTTGTTGGAGACTTCAGGAACCAAACACCTTATCCTGCTTACTTTGGGAACGAATCTCTGAGTGGATTTTGGTATTTTGAGATTGCATCGATGAGTGATATTTGTGATATTCTCCTTCAATTTTGACCACAAAAGTTTCATTCTTGAAGGAGTTGCAAAGTGTGAACTAACCTGTTTATAAAATTTCAAATGGTTTAGATCCAGCACATTAGATATATCTCAGCGAAAGTAAATACAATAATATATAACCATTTCTCTAATTTCACATGTTTTATTTAAGTTCAACGGATAATAAGAGAACAAACGCAAGTGTACTGAGGCGTATCCGAGTCGGGATGTAAGAACAGCAAAGTAAATGTCTTCCAGATGAAGTAAAGGTGTGCTGAGCGCTTTCACTAGTAAACTCGGCACAATATAACTTCGAAACAGGTAGCCTGTTCCAGACAGAAAGCCTGGAGAAAATTGTTTTTAGAAATGGCAAGATCAATCAGCTCAGTTCCAAATTCTTTGCAAATACCTGGGTAAATTTTTTCAGGATAAAGATACTCAGGCATGTAGTACTTGGATGTAGCATTTCTCATTGGCTTTGCCCCACAGGCCAAGTGACCAACTAACTGTGCATTTCCGTGTTTTCGAGTCACTTTTAACAGTCTATCAATATTTATGAACATGTCATCGTCCGTCTTGAAAATCCAAACTGGGGATGATGTTTCGTTGTTGCGAATGTAACAGGTTAGGTTTATCCACTTAAGGATGGTCATGGTCTTGAGAGTTAGATTTAAATAGGAATCATAAAAGTCTTCTTGAAGAATATCGTGAAACTCGTTACTCTCCCGTTGCACTAGGCTCTGGTTTGTGCGACATAAGAATATAAGTTTAATTGGTGATCGGGTAACTACTTTCACCTACTCCCCATCATTATTACCTGCTCACTCGCATTTTCTCTTCTACCTAATACAAAGGCAAGCCTTACGCTTTTATTCCTCGTATTCTCTAAAGAGCCCCAAGTCTGTCGGATAGCGGACCTTGCTAGGAAATGGTCGGGCGAAGAGGTGACCATTATTAATATTTGAATCCCAGGTTCAGAGCAATTCAGTTTGGGTTGGACCAAAAATGTGCCAGAATCTCTCAAGTTCAAATACTTTGTTAGAAATATGGAGCGGTTCGTGATCCAAATACTCTCAGAAGGGTTTCTAGCTGTTAGAAATGTTTTATAAACAAGGAAATGTGCATGATTCTTTCTAAAAATATCAATACTAATACTTTCAATCATACCAAGTAATGCCTGATTGAATCTGAAAGGATATTCTTCCTTTCTGGGTAATACATTTTCTTCAATAAATTCTAAATACAGGACGACGACAAGCATCAAGTAAAAAATCATAAATTGCTTACAAAACGTGCTCCTTGAACACCTAACTAACGAACGAATTACCATTTTCTATTTAGTTTTCTGCACTGATTTTGAATTTTTTGTAATGAATAGCATTTGTGGAGAACACTTATTGCCATAAAGTGGATAGTGATTTCATCTAAAGAATGCTTTCACTATTAAAATGAGTTAATCAAAATGATTGTAATTGCGACCATGGCATTGAAATAATTAGCATTAATCTCTTGGTTTCAAATAATCCATTTTATTTCAGTTTTACGAAGTTTCCAACAAACTCATCCTACTACGAATAGGCTATGATCGATGCCAAGCTCAAACACGTAAACATTTCATTTGTATACTGAATTTTAATCAATACCACAGAATTTCATTGCTATCACCTCTCCAAACTGGTATGTTAGCTGCGATCTAATAAACAATAATCTCATGGCATGTATACATCAAGAAAACTTTTGTTAGTCACATTCGTATAAGAACGCTTACAAAGATTAGTTTAAAAAGGAATAAACAATTCGGAAGAATAACAATGTAAATAGTCAGTAATCCTCAAAATTAAAATAACATAAATAAGGTAAATTACGGTAAACAGATTTGAAACAGCGATAGCTTCAATAATCAACTTAAGCAGAGCTGCATCCTACACAACTCATTTCAAACAGATCTTTTCTATCACAAATATTGCTTATAACTATATATGTATTTAACTATTCATTTAATTTCTAAGGACTCGTCATTTTAATACAATCCAAATACTGGCGCTACATAGCCGACTTAATGGCATTTGTTAATATGCGATTTTCAAAAATATACTGATTACAAAGTTGCATAGAACAAGTTTTGTTAGTTTCATTCATTCTTTTTGACTAATGCACTTTTTTGCTTTATTCCATTATGTATTAATACACTAGGGTGCTTCATTCACGCATCTTATAAGGGATTTTAGGCCATTTTGACTTAAAAGTGATTTTTCAATTGGCTATAAATTTTAGACGATTTTTCAAAATAAGTCAATTTTAGCAAAAAAG
>JAHZMU010002812.1:0-10306 GCA_027743725.1 Rambutsinella grinnellia | reverse complement strand
GTGAACGGGACTAATAAATCTTGTGAATGAAATGGCAATGAAATGATTGAATAAAGGCGAACCTCGCAATGAAAATCCCATTTGGGGTTGACCGTATTAGTAATAATTTTGCTTTTGAAGCTTTGTGCACCAACAGAGAGGACGACATACGGGTCGCTTTTACCCATTCCGAGTACGCCAACCTTTTAAAAGGAAAATAATAAATAAGCTATTCAACTAAACAATGCTATTAATCATACATCTTTTTTCAAAAGGTTTCTCGCTTCAATCGCACAAATCCTAATAACTCCTTGTGGTCGCAACGCACATGTTTCACGAGCGTTAACGTTCTCCGCAAGCTGAATAAACATTTTATTTGGGAGGACGCACCTGTAAATAATAATAGTTTATTAAATCAATCATGATTAATTGCAGTTTTTGTACTTACATAGCCGCAATCTGTTCTTGGACAATGCGCCGGATCAAATCAGCCAATCCGGGCATGTCTAAAACATCCGCAATCCCAATCAAGTTGAAGTCGAGGGAAGGCGGATTCAAGAAAAAGTACTGGACACCTCCAATCAATGGCATTTGATTGATTAATGGCTTCATTACTAGTCGAAGGGTGCCGTGGAGCTGAAGTAGAGAAAGAAATGCATTAGATATTAATCACAAGAACTTGTCTTGTTCATAATTACCTGCAAATCTTTAATCCCTGCTTTAATCTTCGACATTGAAAATCTCACATCACAATCCCCAGCATAAATTACTTCCATATCCATAATAATTTCATTCCTGTCCGTCTTCCTCTCGTCATAGACCTTCACTCCTCGAACTCTGATTGGTGTATCGCCCAAGATAACCTTTTCGAATTTGAATGACCCCATCTTATAACTAGTTGCAAGCGTTTCGCGAAGGCCGGGCTCGATTGAGCTGACAACTAACTCGTATACGTAATGATTAATCCTAGGCCATAATTGTCTACAAAGAGATTTTATCAATTAGTTTCTGTCATGAAAATGCGTGACAAATATCAATAATTACTTAATAATCATGTTGAGCCATTCCGCTCTCTCCACATCGGGGAATACCACCCATGAAGGTAAATTGTCTCCGAGTCTAGCTAAAATGATCTCCCGTTCGTCACCAGAAGCTGCGGCTTGGGCAATAGCTCTTTTAGCATCGTGGTGACGCCTCCACTGATCCCGCACAACCATTAAGACAATCGATCCCACGAGCCATCCAACACTTATCTGCGATTCAATCAGAAATTATTGTTCAATCACTCTGAATATGATTATTTTACTAACCCGAAAATATCCAAAAGCATAAATCAATCCACAAGTCAGACATTTCTTTGCGAACGAAATGAACCATTCTATAATCCCAGGCGGCTCTACAAACTTATATTTTTTCTTCTTCTTTCCAATAGGATCCGGTCCAATTGCTTTGAAACCGTTACTCGGCAGCATTCCAGAAGTGGATGCCACGGCATCATCCATCATTTGGCAGGTATTCGAACACACTTAATACTGATCAAGTTGTCACTTCTCCAGAACCTTTTCAATCTAGATCAGAAAATATTCTGCTATAAGCACTTTCAACAACGCAGAAGAGCTCATTGCTCGAAACCCATGACGTTCTATATCATGTACCAACACAACAAATCTATTCATATCAGAATTGTGCTACACATCTTGCAAAATATTCGCAATCCTTGGAACTCGTTCCAAACTGTGCGTCATGCTAATGCGATATATTTCGGTTCAGTTACTTACATGTGTCTGTATCCGGTTATTTTTTAGTGCTTTCCCCAGCTTCCTTTTTATAACAGATCTTTTCTGTAAATCCTCAAGGATTTTTCGCAAATATCAACATGCAACTCGTCGTCACCATTTAATTCTCTTCCATATTTTTTTTCCGCAAAGCATTCCCCACCTCAAGTAAGGCACTATTGCTCCCTAAATGTCTTTTCTCCCGAAGAAAAGAACGTGAATGATGAGCATAAGTTTATTTTTAGTGGTTGCATCAAGAAAAAACAAATTTATTATATAGGCTAGTAGTGTGGAATGAGAGGGAGCAGATTATGTTGGCGAATTTGGCCTTTGAAAAGATTAGTGTTTTATCATATAGGAGAATCCTGATTGTATCAAAATGCACAGGTTATGAGAGAAAAAGTAGGAGCAGAGCCGTCAGAAAAAAAGTTGGTTTGGTGACTGAAGTAAACACACATGGATTGGTAAATACATGTGCCATAATCCATGTAGTTTTCAGCAAGTTGCCACATTGAAATTAGATATGTGAGAGAGTGAGAGATTTGTTCACTCGTTCGCTGCAGAGGTAAGCTCATGTTTTAGGTGGAAGTTGTTAGGAATTAATTGAAGATGGTGAAGACGGGAAGTAGGCTGTTGTGCTTGGAGTTGGTTGGATAGCATTCTACTCTCCGGTAGAAGTCCTTGAGTAAAAGGTGAATTATGCTATTATGCGCATTTTATTTGTGAGAAGATGGGCAAAGGATGAGTAACTTTTCAAGTCTTTTGTGGATATATTTATGACTTGGTAATGTTCATTTTAAGACTTTATCCGTAGCACAAGCGGAATTGACCATTGGATTTGTTAAATTGATGATTGAATGCTTTTTGAGTGAATAATGCTATTTGCTTTCAGCAAGTCATTAAAAGATGAGCAGAATATAAAGCTTTTACAAGGTCATCGTTATTGTTTCCCATTTTATCATTATGTAAACAATAAATGTGTAGATAGTTGAACGAGAGTTGGAAAAAGCCGAGATTCATGCCAACTTTTATCTGAGAACTGGAAGCTCTTTGTATACATTTTTCAGCGTCTTCTATGCAAGAGGAATGAAATGGTTTTCATACCATCCCTTTCTTTCAGTTGATGGCGAGAGCAGCAGTGCAGTGCAAGATTACCATGGACATGTTTGGTCAATACGACTTTAACTTCCGAAATGGGATGGATGAGATGACGGAGAAAGCAGATCTAGGCAAGGGAAAGAAGTAATAGATTTTACAACAGAAAACCTCAGATTTTCACAACTTCACGTATCTTTTTATCACCAATTTTCTCTTAAAATTATCCTATAATTACGTAACCCCAATAAACTTTCGCGATGAGTAAGCCCGTGGGTGGAAGGAAGTATATCCCGGATAGATGCAACCCGCCTTGTGAGATGGGTCAAGCCCTTGTGGTAAATTATTTACCGTAAATATGAGCTTTAAAAAATATTTATAGGGGAAAATGACAATGGAGAAATTCTCTAGTTTGCAGACGCAATGCCTGGCGTCAACAACACGGTAAATCCTCCATTTGGTTGGACCGAGTATGAATCCGCTTACAGGCATCAGTATACCCCTGACCCTTGTCCACCTGGAAGGCCTTGTCCGCAGAGATGTAGACCAAAAGGGGTTGATAGGAAGCCGCCACCAAGGCAGTTTACAACTCCAAACGCTACTGCGCCCCGCCAAAGTAAATTATATATTTTTATATGAAGGGGAAAGTAATGAGATGATTTTTTCTATGTAGCAATCTGCAACTTGTGCCAAAAGGCCCGCTGCTGCTGCCCAATTCCTCCGCCTTGGGAAGAATGCAGAGAGAAAATAGTTGTCTACGACCCAGACAGTGTGAGAACTCTGTTGGTTCATGGAGAAGTGAAGAATGAACATCCATACGTGATCTCCCACTGCGACTACAACCGGATCTTGGGAAATGCTGTTGTTCAAACTCCAGAAGAGAAAGCGCAGGAGTGTAAAGACGAGTTGAGGATGAAGCAAATGAAGATTTGCGAATGCAGGGAAATCGCTGATGAGATGAGGCTAATGGACAAGATGAGGTTTAATGACTCAATTAGTCCGCAGGCTAGAGAAGATATGGATGAAGTTATGTGCAGAGCTCACATGATTTTGAAGGAGGATGAGCCCGAGGTTAGGGCTATAAACAAGGTTATTTTGGGGGCTAAAGCGGCTGCTATTCGAGAAGCGCAGTTGCAGGAGAAGGAGCTCATCAAGTGCGAAATGAATGAAGAGGAGAGACGATTAGCTGCCCTGATGAAGCAAGACCAGAAGTTCGCTCTTGTCAAAGATCCCGATGAAGAAGCTGCAATCGAAGCGGAGAAGAAGGTCGCTCTAATGGCAAGTCTCCAGGCACAATTGTGTGAGCTTGAAGCGTCCAGATATATGAGTAAAGAGAAAAGGGAGAAGGAACGGGAGGAGATGAGGAGGCTTTGGGAGCAACAAGAAATGGAAGAGATTCAAAAGAAGGCTTTGAAGCGCGAGACAAAGGCGAGACTGGGATTGGAGCTGATTAAAGATCAGATTGAGACTGTCGAGAGGAGGATGAAGGAGAAGGAAATGGATAAGGAGATGGATGCGAGGGTAAGAGACTAAAAATAAGATAATTTTATGGATTTTTTGCATTATTTTTACTCTACAGATTCTCGAATGGCAAAGGAAAAAGGCCGAAGAAGACGCCAAGATTGAAGAGCAAAAGAAAGCTGAAAAGAAACAAAAGGAAATGGCCATCCTCAAGATCCTCGAGACCCAGGAGAGAGCCGGGGATGCCAAAGCTCTCCGGGATGACCTCCGGGCTAAACGCTATCAAGAGAAACAAGAGCGTGAATGGCGCAACATGGAGAAGAACACAGTCCTTAAGAAATGCAAAGACTCTGAAAACCTCAAAAAGGCTATTTTGGACCAGATTGATCAGAAGCACAAGTGGGTTATTGAACAAGCTACTTTTGACAAAGCCGTTTATGACAAAATCCTCAACGTTCAAGACACCTCTTTGGAAGAAAAGGAGAAAGAAGAGGAAGAGAGGAAATGCAGGAATGCTCAGTATCGGTACGATTTGCGTGAGCAAATCCATCAATTCCAGTTGAGGAAGATTCAAGAGAGGAAAGACCACTTCTGTGATGGAATAACGCTGAGGAAGAACTTGACTAGGAGGGACAATGAACTCAAATGCTACATGGATAGGAAGTTGGAGGAGTTGAGGTAAATTTTTAATGCTAAATTAATGACTAATGAAATTCTAACTTTTTCTTTTACCCCACAGGGAATACAGCATGCCAGAAAAGTACATCAAGTACATCGAGAAAGCTGTGCAAGAAGAGCTCAAGCCGGAATGGCAAAAGTCTGTGTCGAAAAAGTAGGCCTGGAATCTCTGGACTGTTGATTTTGTTGAAATATTTTTGTTTTTGAGAAGAAAGATGAGCTATGAAAATAAATGGATGAACACAATTAATTGTTTATTCGCACCTGTTAATTTATTTAGTTTTTAACTGCGCCGTCCGTAATCCCTCAAACATTATTTGCATTGATCGAAGAGTCTGGCTAAACTTGGCTATGGTGTCGTGATATCGGATTTCTTGCCGGTGAAGCTTTTCTTGGAGTCTACATTGTTGATCCTTCAACTGCTCTGTGAGGGACGCCAACTCTTCAACGCGACATTCTAATTCCTCCACGCGTTCTTTAAGGGACTCGATAGATGGAGAGGGAATTTGTTCGGAGGATGAGCTTGAGCAGTCATCCATTTCGGGTTGTGAGGGACAAAATGGAATTTCTGGTGGGAGTCGTGGCAGTAGCTGTGTTTGAGTTGTGCAATCTTCAACTTTTATTCTTGGAGTGGAGGTAGGTTTCGATACTAAATAGTGGTTGGGTGTCCCAGTTCCCTCGGAGACTTGGGAAGGTCTTCCTGTCCATGTCGATTCATTCTTGGAGGGAATCTTCCTACTCAGTTGTTCTTGGAGGACTTTGTTTGATAGTTTTAGAATCTCGTTTTCCTCTTCGAGGCAAGCCATCTTTGAGTCGGTGTCATTCATTAAAATGCTTTCGTTATCTTCAACCAATTTTGCTCCGGTTTTGAGTAATTCCATTCCTTCTAGGAGGAGGTCATTTGTGTCGCAGTCGAATATTTCAGACTCGGTTTCACATGCCATTTGATACGTGCTATTTGATACGCATGACAGGGTCGCAGTAGAGTTGTCGCGTGCAAGTTGTAGGGAGCAATCGTCATAAGAAACGTGATATGGTTTGCCCGCTTTCACTGACCTAATCTCATATGCTTTTGGTGGCTCCAATTCAATTTCCAAGTCGAGAGCAATTGTAGAAGCTCGTGTACAGACTCGCTGCTGATGCTCATTTTTGAGTAGATCATCAACTCCATTATGGCGCTTAGTCGGGACCCGAGGTCTGCGATTTCTTTGATAAGATGGACAGCAACTGCAACAATGGCATGGGCTTGTATGCGGCCTTAAGATATTTGAGCTTCGCTTTCCCATAAAATCATTCGCGGAACAAGTGGGGCGGCAGAATGGGTCGTGACTCCTTTCTTGCTCGTATACCCCGTGGATATCAACATTCGATGGGATAATGTGGGTGCTTGTGCTTTGACATCTAGTTCTCCTTCGTGGCTTGCATGGCTTAGCCTCGTCGTCATCACACGGACCCCCAGGAAATCGAAGAGGGATAAGCTGATACCTGTGCTGGAAGCAGTGCCAAGCATTCTCAATAAAGTTTTTAAAATATGGTATTAAACTAAAAGGGAAAAGGTTTTGGAGGAAGGTCGTATCAAAATCGAATAATCCTCTCCTTCGACAACATTGAGATGTGAAATGGCAGCGGCATTGGCATGGACGGTTGCATTGTTGAAATCGGTCTACTCTTGATGGATTATATTGATTGTAATTATTCGGGGGATAATTCATTTTGATTAAAGTGGAGTAAAGTAAAGCTATAAAGTATTTTACTGATTGATTTAATTTGCTAAAATGAGATTTGAGAATTTAGCATGTATTTTGTAATGACAACGACAACAACGAACCGTTACAGAATTAAATTGCGTCAGAGCAGTTAAAGCGTTTTAGCAAGAGAGTGAATTTACTTTTGAATTTTGAGTCATTTACAATTTAGGTGAATGGTCATTTTATTTTTTAATCTGAATGTTGGGATTTGGGAGATTTACTGGCCAGTTCCAGGTGCATCTGCTGCGGCATCGGGTTTGCTTTGTACACGACGAACAACTACTTCTTCAGGATCAGTAATTGGAAAGGGTCGATAGTTATATTTGAGCTCTTGCATGAAGGCCCAGACGACGTATATGAAGTACCAGGCGATAAGTCCGACGACTAAGATAGCCCCTATTGTCACTCCTATGGCTAGAGCTCCACCGCCTGCAAGTATTGCATACGCAATGGCTAGTATAACTCCCAGAAATAAAAAAAACGTTGTGCCGATAAACCACACACAACATTTCGCTCGATTCAACTACAAATTTATGAATATACAATTTTTAATTAGTAATTTTTAGCCGATCCCATACAATTTGATGAATTTTACCTGATTTGCTCCAAGTAAGAGAAAAACTGCGAATAGAAGAGTCAGCATCAAGTCGCCAATCCATCCGGCAACGACGGGAATGTTAACATCACGAGGGTAAGTAGCATTGTTTGATTCTCTAGCTTCCCTATAGATATCATTGATTTTTTCACGAAACACTAGTGTTAGAATCGCAATGAATAGAGAAAAAGTACACGAAACCTAAAAAGAAATATTGAGGTTGATCAAGACATTCATCATAGATCATGGCGTAGCTCAATTAATTTACGATTTCTAAAATAGCGATGGTTTTAGCTCCACATTGTAGAGTCATGCAGGGACAAGGGTTACAGCAAGGTTTGTAGGGCTGAGCGGGCTGGATGACTACATTTGTCTGGGCAGGTGCGACTGAAGGGACTGGTTCGGACATATTTGCTTAAATATTAATGCAAGATTTTTATCAGTTTTTAACAATCATTTTTTACACATTTAGCAATTTTGACAAATCTTGTGAGGAAAACATTTTCCAGAAAAATTGAACAAGTCCCACCGCCTTCAACTATTGCATGCGTAATGACTAGTATGACTCCCAGGAATGAAAATATCGATGTGCCAACAAACCACACGCAGCATTTGGATCGATTCAACTATTTTGAATAGACAGTTTAGTTTTTAATTAGTAATATTTAGCCGATCCCATGCAATTCCATGAATTTTACCTGATTTGCTCCAAGTAAGAGAAAAACTGCTAATACAAGTGACACTACCAACTCGACAATCCATCCGGCAACAATGGGAATATTAACATCACGGGGGAAATTATCTTTGCTGATTTTCCTAACTTCCCTGTTGATTTTATTGATCGTTTCACGTAACACTAGTGCTAGAATTGGTATGATAAGTATAATAGTATACGAAATCTGAAAGAAATATTCAGGTTCATCAAGACATTCATCATAAATCGCAATGCCGTAGCTCAATTAATTTACGATTTGTAAAATAGCGATGATTTTAGCTCCAAGTTGTAGATTCATGCAGGGACAAGGGTTACACCAAGGTCTGTAGTACTGAGCGGGCTGGATGACTGTCTGGGCAGGTGGGACTGAAGGGAATGGTTCGGACATATTTACTCAATTTATGGATCAGAATAAGATTTTAACAATCAATTTTTTACACTAACAATTTTAACAAAGCTTGCGAGGAAAACATTTTCCGGAAAAAATGAACAAGTCATTTAAAAAAAATATCATCATAGATTTAAAAATGTATGAAAATGTTTCCATACGCAGGTTTATTTGATTTGATTAAATTATCATTAAAAAAAATTCCCTTTTCCATTCATTTCATTCATTTCCTCCGTCTCTACACTTGGTGTGAAATGCTAGCTGCATTGACATAGACGATTATTTAATTACAACGAAAAGAGAACAACGTTGAAGAAATAAATTGCTTCTTGACAGTGTTTATTATTACAAAGTGAAAATCAATCTCTACTTTTGAATTTTGGTTCGTTCACAATTTGAATTAATTTGTTCGTTCTACCCTGAAATTCTACTTTGAATAGTCCTGGGAGGATAGATGACACTTTTCTGCACAACTCTAGGTTCTGCTACGGCATCAGTTTCGAATAGCAAAGGTCGAATAACTCCTCCTTGTTCATCGGGCGGAAGCAATCGGCAGTTATATTTGAGCTCTTGCATGAAGGCATAGACGACGGATAGGAAGTACGCGAAGACAACTACAATGAGTAAGAGAAGGAGTATTGTGCAGATTATGATTACAAGATCAGCTTCAGCCACTGCATTTCTAATGGCTAGAATCATTGCAATGAAAAGAACAATCCATGTGCCGATAAACCACACCCAACATTTCGATCGGCTCAACTATAATTCAGTATTAGATTTAGTCACTTTAATTTTAGCCTGAATTTCATGAATTGTACCTCATTTGTTCCAAGCAAGAGGAAAACTGCAAATACAAGGGCCACTATCACGTCCACAATGGCAAAGGCCACAATGGTCACATCTATATCTCCCGGTGTAATGTAACTGCTTGCTTGCCTCATATTACTATAGATAGCATTGATTCTTGTATGAAAAGCCAATACCAGAATGCCAGAGATTATGCCCAGCATCGAAAGAATCTATAAACAATATTTAGATTCATTAAAACATCATAAACCATCGTATATTTTACTTACGATTTCGACAATAGCGATGATCTTTGCTCCGCATTGTAGAGTTGTGCAGGGACAAGGGTTACAGCAAGGCTTGTAGGGCTGAGCGGGCTGGATGGCGACCTCACACTGCGGGTTAGGATCGATCGAGATTGAGGGGACTGGTTCGGACATATTTACTTATGAAGGATTAAGATCTGAAGATTTTTAGCAGTTTATAACAATTTTTACAAACAGTTCATTAGTTAAAATTATTTACGAAAAATTGAAGTCATTAAAAATATCATCATAGATTTAATAAGCAAAAATGTATGAAAAATGTTTCCATACGCATTTCATTTTTCATAAACAATATTTTCCATTCATTTCATTTTTTCCTTTGTTTGCTTTCAACTCTCCATCTATTTCCATTCAATCTTTACAAGCAAGTGAGAGTACGCACTTCATATTCCCACCATGCCCCTCTCCACTACGCGCGCAAATCAACCCAACTTTTTCCCCAAACTCCAGAAACTCTTCACTTTCCCTTTTCTTAACTTAATTTTCTTAATTACTCTTAAACATTTTAAATTAAATAAAATCTGATTGCACGAATACTTTGTACACTTCTTATTACTTTTAATTCTTATAAAAAGAATTTATAGTATTTTTTATTTCAAGAATTTTTTACACGAAAAATAATTTTCCATAACTTTCATCTCAACTTTTTTTCGTCTGGTTCGTTGGCTTTCGATGGAATGGTTATCGCTTCTCGGCCTTTTGGCTAAGATCAAAGTGTAGTATCTGTTCTTATCAGCTTAATCTCTGATAAGCCGCCGAT